>JAPQRQ010000005.1:45839420-45850185 GCA_037367365.1 Apogon talboti
ATATTTTGTCTTCTGTTGTATTGATAATTTCTTTCTACTTTTTATTATACTTGAGTGGAGCGACTCTACCACACTATAAGTATTCTGATTCTGAATAACAGTTTGATAACATTCTCATTTCTTTCTGAAGCCTTTTTGCTGGTTTGGACAGCACACCATGTTTCCTGTGTGTTTCTGATAAAAACAATAACCTATGCACCATGTAGAATAAATCTATTTACCACAAAGGTTTGACCTGTGAATAAAAGTCAGAATTCAGTTCTATAGTAGCCTGCAAATGTCACGTCTCGGACCGAATCATCTTCTTTATTCTCTGTTGAAAACAACTTTATCCCCTTTATGTAATGGTGATCCAGATCCACCTTCATGAACAGGTAGGATATTATGATCTTAAAGCACATTAACCACTAGTTTAGATTCAGTTCAGTTCATCCGTTAGTAGTAGTTTAACCACAGAACGTCCCTTCTTTTGTTGCATCTGTTTGCTTCATGTTGCTTCTTCCTGGGTATTCCCGCCGTGTCCTCATTATTGAAATGCTCTGGCTACATCTGCATTCGTAATTGTGTGAGTCGTTAGTAAATCACCCATAAAACGTGGCTACTCCTGTAGGCACCTTTTCTGGATGGCTCACTTGCTAATTTGCGCTGCCTTAGTAAATCTGGTGCCTTTTTAGTTTCATCTTCCTTCATTGAAGCCTTGCTCGTATCTGTAGTCACTGTAGAAAATGCTGATGAGACACCACTGTGGAAATGAAACGCACCGGCGGCCAAACCGAGCCAAGTCGTGCAGCCTCCAGGTGAGTCAAGCTGATACCGGTGGAGGAACAGCAGCAATAGTAGATGACTGCAGTATGCCTTAATGCTGGATGCCATCTGTTGGAAAGAATAAACAGCGTAAGCTTCTAAAAAATGTGTAGATTAGAAATGAAAGAAAGTAATAAAAGACAAAATCATTAGCCTCATAGCATAATTGCCTAACTCATACACATATGAACAAAAGTAATGGGACACATTGATTTCGGGTTTCTTTTCTAACAGGGGTCTGGGATACAAAACAATAATGACAAATGTTATAATATAGTTTTATATTGGGATAAATATTATATTGATTATTAATATTAATGTTTATATGTCAAATCATCATAAACAGGACATCTTACAGCTGTAGACATGATGTGTCCCAATATTTTTGTCCATATAGTTTATAAACATCAATATTTCCTTAATGTTTAATGGAAGATTATTCTTTCTGAGTGAGATGTGAAGAAAGTAGATGGTTACTTGTGGTAGAAAATTTACAGTCAAAGCATGAAAAATATTTTAGAAACTTAGAGGTAGAACATTTAAAATCATAGTCATGGATACAATTTAAAAGAAAAAAATCAATGGTTGAGAGAAATGAAGTAAAAACCATCTCTGAGACATTTTGGAAGCAAAGATAACCAAATTAAACAATGCAATGATATTTATCACAATATAAAACTAAATTTTGACATTTGCTATTACCGTTTTGTATCCTAAACCCGTGTTAGAAAAGAAACACCTGAATTCAACGTGTCCCAATACTTTTGTCCATTTGTATATGAGTTTGGCCATTATGCTATGAGGCTAACAAAATGATTGTGAGTTGGGAGCCACTGTAAATACATGGTAGTAAAATATGGTAGATTTATTTTAAAGTCACAAAAACACACCATTTCTCAGTTTTGTTCAATTACACACAAGTGAAAACATACTTCTGATTAATATATCCCTTCACACATTATTGGTTTTCATATGTCCTGGTTCTTCTAAAGCAGCTGTTTCCATAAATGCAAATGAAATGCTCCCTGTCGATGCCATGGACACCATCATCAAAGTTGTTTGCAGCGGTTCTGCCAAGCCCCAGAGGATCAACTCACAAATACACACAACCCTAAATGGCTTGTTTCAAGGCCCAAAGAAGGGCTGTTTGTATTGCTTCATTGAACATTTGTATATAGTTTAGAGCCTCCAGACCAGTTTTATAATGAAAAAGGAACCTGATTTCTTCACAATGCCCCCTTTAAACAAAAAGGTTTAACAACAACACCGTCTGAATCCAGTGGTAATACTCTGTAACTCAGCCCTTTAATTCACCCTGTAGAAATGTGTTGCATATGAACATCTGAACAGTCTGAAGGTTCTTGTAACTAAAAACATTTTCAATCTGAAAGACTTGAGAAGAAAAGTTATGCGCCGGAGCCTGCACACACAGAGAATGATTCATTGAGTTCACAAGGTTCATTGTAGAGTACTTGCACATGGCCATAGAAAATAAATGAGATTTTCAAAAGTATGTGTAGGTGGAATATTTCTGTGTGGATGTGTTCTGCCATAAACACAATTATATGTCTAACCCTTGACAGCAGGTTGAGGGACAGACAGAGAGAAATAGTGTTTGCATAATCAACTCCTACTCTGGTAGCTATGAGCATGTGTGTTTGTTAGTGCATGTACCACTAAATAAGCTTGTACACAGCTTTACCAGAGCAAATCTGTGATCTGCTGAACATCCAGGACAACAGCGTGACAAAAGATGATGTTTGATATGATTCAATAATCTGGTCTAACAGAAAGTTGGAGCGGCGCACGAGGAAACGACACACTGTTTGTGTTGGCATTGATTGTTCCCTATTAAGCCCAAGGATGCACCAGCTCTGTTGAGAAACTAATTATGGTGGATACCATCCAAGACAGCAGCTACACCCTGGACTGAAAACCACTGTTTGTCTAGAGATGTCCCTTGACAGAATATCTAAAAAGAAAAGTATAAATAATAATTGACTGTTAAAAAAGTATCACTACAATACAAAGCATTATTATTCTAAATAAATAATCTCCATTAATAATAATATTGCAGTGCATTGGTAGTGGAGCACCCACTGTGCTTATTCATTTGTTTTTATAAATATAGTATTTATTAAATTCAGAAGGCATTTATTTCTCTGTGTGTTTTCCAGGCTTTTGCTTCAATTAGTCACAATTAATACCGCTCCAAACAGACCAAAGCAAAGGGTCATCCAGCATTAACCTATTAACCAAGGTCTCCATTCATTAAAATAGCTGAAGTGAAATAACAATGATTAGAAAAAAGAAGAAGAAAAAAACCCTAATGCATCACGTTTGCCTTGTTCGGCTTTAGCTAATGGTTTACATGGCTCACTGTCACAGACGCTGGGAATATCATGACCAATACAGGTGACCGTCTCGGCTCCACAGGGATTAACCACCTGTGAGGGTGTGATTTACCAGACAGAGGAAAAACACCCAGTCATGGACAGGTGGTAGTTGCTGCAGGGGGTTTTAGCAGGGCAGAAATAAGTGATTTTTATCAGCTGGACTTTTGGGAGAACACTTTGTGTCGTGTACACACTTAGGGCTGCTTTTTTAGCGGTTTGGCACAGTATGACAACATTCAGCATCTGGTGCCTGTGTTTCCTGTTTATCAGTGCTTGTTCATTAACTTTTGGACACTTAAAGCTTGGGATGTGTAAACCACGGATTGCTTCTTTTATTTCAGTGCTTTTCACTCTTCTCTATCATAATGCAAACCAAGGTAATCTAAAAGTAAAGTGCAATTATCGCAGGAAATCCCAGGAAAAGAACAAAACCAATAACACTGTTTATATTAACTGCCTGTGTAGACAGCGCTTGTTAAATTTTGTTTGTCTGTGCCATAGAGAGTTTTCCCCCTCATTATAATGAAAATGAAGACTGTTGTGAAGCCTGTCTTTTGTCTCAAAGGCTGTAATTTGGCTTTGAGTTGATCCCATTGGCTCTTCCCTGCAGCCATATTACCTGCTCAGACTCCAGATCCTCATGTTTGCAGGAAACCACATCAGCCAACTATTACAAAACAAGTATTCAGCCATTTTGGAAAGTATACACAATAATAATCATTTTTACAAAATGTATCAAGCTGCAGCATAAAGTTAAAGTATGGTGCGTAACATTTAGGGCTATCCATCTGCTGAAATGGAATATAAAATATATACTTTGCGTATAATCACCTAAAAAGTGTCACTGTGTGTTTATTATATCAGAATGAGCAGTTAAGTTGGTGATCCCACATGTGTTTCCATAACGGACAAACCAAACACTGGCTCTAATGAGGTCTTTTGGCATTGTTAGTGGAAATCCAGAGATGGCTACACTTAACACCTCCAGTAGAAGTACAGATTACTGACTGAGAAAAGTACTGATTCAACTTCTTTACTGCTCTGAAAGGTACATAAAGTATAAGATGTCAATTCATTTATTTTTTTTAATTCTTTTTTTTTTTTTTTACACAGTTTTCTTGGGACAATGTCTACAAAGTTTGTTCACAGTTTTGAAATAGAAAAAAATGTGCCTTTACTTACAATGGTCCATATTTTGATGCTTATAACATGCAAATGGTTACAGATATCAATATCGTTACTATTGATCACTGATAGAAGTCATATATGGACGTTGATTTAATTAGTTGAGTTCTCCTCCAGTGAAAGTACCACCCACTTCTATTGGGAGGTTGATCTCCTGCATCCAGACCACAGGACTCTAACACAGAGACAGAACCTGCCAACCTCACAAATTCAACTTTTATTGATTCTTAATAGAACATGCCGGTGAGATACAGGGACATTGATCCTATTTTTCGGTTTGTTCCTCTTTTATGTTGTTTTCATTGGAGTAGAAGTACAGACACTTGACCAAAAAGTCTCAGGCCACCATTAGCTTTGTTATTTTTGCAGTGTTGTAAAATGTATGCATCTTTATTTGTCAGTGCCTTTTCTCTCTTTTTTATTGGATGAGCTGTCTTTGGCTTCTACAGGTAAAAATCAGTATTCATTGTGACCTCCATCTGGATTCAGTACATCTTGAACTCTCTTGGGTCGACTTGTCTTCAGTGTCTTGTATTGGTTTCTCTGCCCAAATGATCCCATGTCGCTTCAATAATATTCAAGACTTTTTTCTGACATATATTCATGTTTTTTGTTTATTCCAGTTGTACATATTAACATAAGACACAGACTGAGAAATTCTTAAGTTTGGTTATTATAACCTTTTATTAAAACCACAAACCTGATAGTGACCTAGACTTTGTCACAGACTTTGTGTGTATAAAAAAACCAAATGGCAAATATACCGTTGCTGATTCAACCTCTTAACTACTGTGAAAGTGAATAAGTATAGACACTTATTGAACAACCACAATATGAACAACAAACCAAATGTAGAGACAAGGTGTATTTTCATTTTGTTATGGCTTGTTAGATATTGTATTTTACTTGATTTTCCTCTTCTTTCCTCTGCCTCTTCTTTTTACATTATTTTAATCATGTTACAGACATTTAGATTTAGATTTAGGAAATGAAAGTAAAAAGGTTTGTCATACAACTAAATGTTCAGGTTAAGTAACAACCCTTTAACCCTTAAGACTCAAAACCATCTACTGACCTTAAATATTTAATATCTGTTGATCCATTAATACTATCAATACATGTAAATAATTCAGGTAAAATAGTTTGTCATCTTTTCATGGTCATCAGATATGACCCATTTGGATGTTTAGAGGCTCCATAGTTACCATGGAAACATCATCTTCTACAACACCAGTAAAACCCATGGAGTTGGATCAATGACAGTGGTTATAGACACTTGTTTTTATGTAGAATATTTTTTTTTCTGAAAAAGTCATGTTTTCTTCAGTTTCCTCTGTTTTGATATACACTGAACAAAAATATAAACACAACACTTTTGTTTTTGCTCCCATGAGCGGAGTTCCAAGATCTAAGACTTTTTCTGTGTACACAAAAGCCCTATTTCTCTCAAATATTGTTCACAAATCTGTCTAAATCTGTGTTAGTCAGTACTTCTCCTTTGCTGAGATAATGCATCCACCTCACAGGTGTGGCATATTAACATGCTGATTAGACAACCTGATTTTTGCACAGGTGGCCCTTAGGCTGGCCACAAGAAATTTGATTTGTGAACAATATTTGAGGGAAATAGGCCTTTTGTGTACCTACAAAAAGTTTTAGATCTTTGAGTTCAGCTCATGAAAAATGGGAGCAAAAACAAAAGTGTTGTGTTTATATTTTTATTCAGTGTAATAACCTTTGAATTTACTCTGAGCTTTAATGAACATCTACATCTTCAGTAGATTAAATATAGGAAAATATCAGTTTTCACTGGAAAAAAAATGCAAAATGCAGAAGATAATATGAAAATAAATGGTGATCACTTGGTAATGGTTATATGTCGAGAGAAATACATTTGGATGTCAACACAAAAAAAAATAGTTCTGGGTCTTTATGGGTTAAAACTCTTCTAAGTACTCCAGCCACAATAGGGGAGGGTGGGGTGAGGGTTATTATTAATTGGTATTCAGTTAGTTTCAATCTACAACCTCACCACTAGATGCCACTTAATCTATTAAACCTTTAAGTCAATGACATTTAATGACTATTAATTCTGTCTTAACCATTCACACAGTCATAAATAACAGTAAGTAATCATTTGTTGGTATAAACATTTAACATTTAATTGCATTATTTAATATATTAATTTTGGCTTCTTCATGTATGTGAATGTTCGTATTTGTGTTAGATTAACCTTCTAACCTCTGAGACATTATTCCAGGTAAATAAAAGCTGCTGTGAGTTTGTGCTTGTGTTCCTTTTCTTCAGTGGTTTTCTTTTACTGTGTGTTTTAGGGTCAAAACAGGGTGGAATAACAGAAAAAGACAGAGAGGAATTGAAGTTTGACAGGTTTTTACTAAATAAGGCACTCAGAATGTACATCAATAAGAGATTTAGGATGTTGAACATGAACTGTGAACTGGGACACACTGAACAACAACAAGGATTTGAATTTAGGCCCAGTAGGTTTTGTTTTTGTGCTCTTTTTTTCTAAATCAGTTCAGCTGCTTTGTGGCACCTGGTTGAACTCCAAAAAGCAGTTACACTCAATAAAAACACAGTAAAAAAATAAATAAATAAAGGAAAATCACGACAACACTGCAAACAACAATGAAAACAAAAGGCCACAAGGAAAACGGTGTAAAAAAAATCCCAAACCGACTATTTTTATAGGGAGTCAGTCTCACTCATTGCTATAGGTTTTGCCCCCCATTACACAGGCGACTGGGGGTGCACTGAGTCTATGGAAAGTGCAAGGTCTATTCTATCAGCACATTTTCAGTTTTTTCCGATTGAAGTAATGGTTGAATATTCAGGAATATTTTAAATAATTCGGAACACTCACCACACCGTCAGGGGTTAAAGGGTTAATGAGAACAATAACCTGCAAAAAAGAGTTGTCTCCAACTCTCATCTGAATGTATTTAATTGCCTCTCCGGTTATTAAGAATGTGTTTTCAGACTGTATGATTTATCGTCAGATGGTGGGGCAGGAAATGGTAAATTCATTGCCGTGTGTTGCACCAGCTAAGGCGCCACCTGCTCAACAGCATGTCCAAGGGGAATCACTGCAATCTATTACAAGCTCTCTCTAGAGCACAGCTTGTTTTGTCAGCCCATGCCCAGTGGGTGATTTGGAGCCGAGCCCACTGTTTTCTAAAACATTCAGGACACTTATACAACAAAATATTTCAAATGCAAAATCAGTCTCATTCAATAAGTGCAGTTGAATGTGTTTTGCCACATATTCAAGGTTAGAGAAACATCAGTTAATCATTGAGCAGTATCTAAATACAGTTAATCAGGATGATGGTACTTCACTCAGACACAAGCAAAATGAAGTAAAAGCTGAAAAGCCTGAAATTCATTCCGCATCACAAAACTTAACGTCTGCATGACAGGTGAGGAAGATTAGATTTTGCCCATTTGTGACCGAGGTCGACTGGTTCCAACTCCAGCGCCGGGGTATTAAATACATTCACCTCGTATTTGTGTTGAATTTTATGCTAATTAGGATTTTTCCTGCACAGGGTTCACGTTATCAACACTACAGTAATCAACACTCAATTAACTTCAAACTGAAAAGCAGGGGTCGGAGCCACGAAATGAATACTGGGCTCTCACTTTGGATTGTATATACTGTAGCCTTTCAGTAAATACAGTATCAGTGAAAAGCCTAGAGTAAGCAAAAACACTGAAAAACGGCTGATTTGCATCTTGAATAATATAAATAATTTCTGAAAGCTTTCCTCCTCTTACTACATCAAGCTTTCAATGCACTTTTACCATCACACACACTGTATACAAACTATTTGCTGTGCCTGCGAGTACAAACTGGTTGATGGTTGTTTCTTGTCTTTTCTTACATTATGTTTAAATTTAACTTACTGCAAGAATGTAGGGTTTCCTTTTCAACTTATTAAAAGCTGTTTTCATGCAACGAGCCGAGAAATGTAGTGAATACAGCACACCAGCAGGTGATGATGTTACTTTATAAATATCAGCCTGAAAAATCCAAGCGCAGTGAGAAAAGCTCACCTCACCCCCTCTTTGTCCATCTGCAATGTTTGTCCATATGCCGGACACTGATGCCTCGTCCCTGCACCGATGAATCACTGCATGTCAGCAAATTTTGTGCCAATGTCAACTGTTATTTTAACCACTATATATGGAATGATGCAGCCCAGCTGTCTCTGTTCATTTTAATTGTACTGAGTTTTTCTGTATCATTGTATGAATAGTATACCTCGTTTGTGCACTGTGGATGCTGCCCTTTGGTGTCCATACCTTCACACCATCTCCATACATTATATCAGCATAGTAACAACAATATGCAGGCAGGCGATAAATTTAAAAAAAAAAAAGAATAAAAGAATGTGGAAATATTACAAACGCAGATATTTTTGCACTGCATAGTACAATTAACGTCCAGTCATGCCCTGTGGCAGGTATAAAGATACTGAGCAGGACCTGTGAATCTGAAAGAGAGTTCATTATTAGCTACAAAGAAGACACAATCAGCCAGGTTTTCAATAGAGAAACCCCTCCAGCTGTAGTCGACAGGACCTTATTTTAGAATAAATTGCATTATAGCCAATAACAAGAGACAAGTATTTTTTTTTTCTCTGTTTGAATTATTCCATTATTCACAAATGATGTTTGTCAAAGTAAAAGATATTTTCACAAGTCCAGAAAGTTGAAGTTTGTTGAAAAACTGGTTGAGTATCACGCTATGAAAATATAGAAATACAAATTACACACCAGAAATTTGCAGAAGGGATGTAATTATGGCTGTTTCTGTCCACAGTTGGTTCAGAGTTGTGGAAGATGTTGCTGCAGTGTCGACATCACCAGACTGGAGTGATTTTCACCTCTTTTAATGCTCTTTCACCTCACTGTTGTGAAAAGAGATGCAGTCCATTAAGCTGTTTCCAGATACAGAAACACAGGAAATTCACAAATTTAACAGGAAAATAGTTTCTTGTTTCTTCATTATCTTTGCCACAAACGTTATTGTTTAAACTGACCATCATCATGTATAAACGATGGCACAGCACAACAGGGACAAGACTAAAACTGTATAGAACCAAAGGCTGAAGTCACATTCACATTTATATCTATAGTAAAGCTAGTAGTAAATTGTGCTGGAAATTAACAGTACACAATTGAAGAATGATGCTTGTGCATTACTATGATATTTATGAAGGGTGTGGTAGTTCATATATGTATTTTGGAAAGACATAATCGTCCATAACAATATATTTCCCATTAACCTGTCTATTGTCCACCAGCACACTTGCGATCAAAGTATGATATAATCTGAATGACAACAGTGTTAATTTTGTTGCCGAATAATTTTTGTCATAGTCTTCATCAACGACATAGTATTTTTTCCTGATGAAAATGAGACGATAAGTAAATGAAAAGCAATTCACAAGAGCAAAAAGACTGACTAAATGTAGTGACACTTTTGTCAACGAATTAAAAACTAGACAAATAGGTTGGCCAGAGATGAGATCCAGTCAGAAGAAAGAAGGAGAGGGAGGAGTTGAGACGACATCCACTCGATAGGAGGAAGAGGCGGGATAAACTTGAGAACAAGACCCAATTGGAGGGTGGAGGAGGCTGCATGAGTACAGAGCTCCAATCAGAACTCAACTTTATGAGTGACACGGACATTTGGATTGATCTAACCGCTGGCAGAGTGTGTCAACAGTAAAACTGCACATGGGAACCAAAAAACGTTGTTGCTTGGGAGAAAGAGAAGAGCAGATACATGGGAACACTTTACGTTTGATATTAAGGCCAACAAGAGGCGTCGCAAACTACGTTGCACCATTAGTACCAGTATAATTCAGTGGTATTTACCACTGTTGTTGTCAAGGCTTAGAAATGTGTTTTCAATTCTATGCCATTTTTTTGATACCAATTACAAATCCCTGGTGGCATTATATGTGACATCCTTTGAAATGTTTTTGACAATTTTAGCCACTGAAGTAGTTAAAGGTGAGAACTATTTATAGTTAAAATGGTTTATTATGTACCAATGGCACTGCTGCTTTTACAATCTTCAATTTCATGGAGAATGCCATGTTCAGTTTGTTATGATTAATGTACATCTTAGCCGGGGAAAGTAGGACTCGACTTCTTATTGTTTTTCTATTGTAATTGAGACACCCTTTAATGAAACCTGTGACAAATACAGATACATATGTGTTTGAAAAAACAACAGTGAAATATATATATATATATATATATATATATATATATACCTCAGATACCCTTTATATCATTACATAAGAATTCAGTCAACTAAATGTACAATAGATTGAGTCGACTGA
>JAPQRQ010000005.1:45850441-45863268 GCA_037367365.1 Apogon talboti
TAAGAATTCAGTCAACTAAATGTACAATAGATTGAGTCGACTGAATTTTAATGCTATTTAGTTGACTAAAACTAGACTAAAACTAAAATAGTTTAGATGACTAAAGTAAGACTAAACCTAAATAATATTTTCATCTAAAGACTATGACTAAATCGAGAATAAAAATTGTTGTCCAAATTAACACTGATTGAGAGAACGTTTTCATTTTGAGCAGTGAGCAGAGAATCTCTTAACTTATACACCATCCATGCATGCACAGGACCTGCCCTATGCTAGTCTCCCATAACCAGACCCAAGGGCACACTTTGTTAACATCGGTGCATTCAGAGACAGCCCACAAATAGGGGAAAAAACAAACTTGTATTTCTTTCAATAGTTTACACTCATCTTGCACAGCGACAATATCTTTGTAATTGGTGTCAGGGGAGGAACTGTAGTGGTGAAGAAAACTATGTGGTAAAAAAATGACTCCATCCCCCACAAAGGAAAATGCCACAATTCTTTGTCAATACTTGTCATTTTCAGTGTGTAGTCGCAGCTAAGAGGTTGTTTTTCTTTCATGTGTTGAGGGGAGGGGATGGTAGTATGAAAACAGCGGGAAGGAGGAGAATGCTGATGGAAATAGTCACTTTATTGACACCTCACCCTGCCCTATGCAATGTACTGCAGTGTCACGGCTTCACTAACCAAAAAATAAAGACAAAACTCAATTCTACACATGACAGTGCACAATATGGAACAACTTAACAGGGCATTGCAATTTAGCTAATGTCCTTGATATCTTATCAACACAGCCACAGTGACATCTGACCCATAGTTAGCAGAAACTGAGTGTAAACTGAACTCACTTTAAACCACATGTAAGCAAAACCTATTTTTGCAAACCTGCAAATTTCTTTTGTGTTGACAAATGCTGTAATAAAACACTAGAAATTGACTGAAAGTTACATAGATATCTCACTGAATATTGAGGGATGTGCACATACTCATAGAACTCTACTTCTATTTTCATTAAATGCATTCACTACATAGTGCAGACAATGTAATATAAATTAGTCAGCGTCAATGGGTTTTGTGTCATGCTCCCACAATCTGAAAAGAACCCTTTAAACCAAGTTGAGAATACATTACTGTTAATAAACTAATAGTCTAAAGCCATGCAGTTATTAAATAATAATGCACTATCTCACATCAACAGCTTTTCCACTGGAGAAAATCGTGTCAATGTAACCTAAACCATAGCCTCCCTGGTTGTTATATTATATTCAAGTTACATGTCTTGACGCATCATGCAAGAATAAGTTTCAAGTGTTGATGCATATTAAAGGTCCAGTCTTAAATGCAGACCTGGAACATCATTATGTTTTCATCAGTGTATAAACTAATCTTGCAAAAAGAAGAATAGTGTTTTCCTACAATGATGCTGTGTTATGCTGCCATTTTTCCACCACAGCTCTGAACTGACTTTTCCCCTTTTTTTCCATCTAACAGTGGATGGCATTCAGTATTTAGTTGCATTACTATCACCATCTATATTGTTGAGCTAATAATCCCCTAGCTAAAATACCTAGATTGGAGAAACAAACAATAACAGGGTCTTTTTGCTTATCCCCCTCACTGGTGACTGGGGGCTATTGAGTTGGTTGGTATCTGTGAATTCACCATTAGATACCCCTAAGTATAGCACAGGAGACCTTTAAACAACAGTGATGCTCACACAAACTACCTGGTCATTGGTATTGCATTAGACATTTTGTAAATGTTGGGGGAGGGTCATTACCTAAGCTGAGACTGAATCTGCACCTTTTTATAGTTTATAAGAAAAAAACATAATAGCAGTTCTTCCTCAAGTATTAGAGTCTTAATGCAGAATGTGAGAACAGTCAGACTACAATTACATACAGATGTTATAACAGGGTTGCCATGCATAAACCCCTCATTACAAAGACAAATGCACATTAGAGAACACAGCAGTGCAAAATCACTGGAGCTGCTCTGAGCCGCGGTGGGATATGTGATGTGGTCAGTTGAGTCATCCCTTCACGTAGTCTAGAAAAATTATGTTATATATAGCAAACAAAGAACAGTAAGATGTGGTTTGGGTCCATTTGTTCCTACTGAATGAAGGGTTACAGCAAATAGATCCAGAGTTGTTCGGAGCGACTCCTTCTATCATGTAAAAACACATTTCAATTCTGATGGAAGTGGTCACATCCAGGATCAACATCATTACAGCCATAGGTCACAAGGGCGGGGTGGGGGTGGGGGGTTGGGGTCACAGAATGTGTTGATGAGAAATGTTAAAAGATGTGATTCTTATGTTACAGCCTTCACAGTCAGTGAAATTTCGGACATTAGTGTCCAACATCATCACAGAGAAGAAGAATGCCTTTATTAGTTATTTGAGGGATTTGGGGATGTGTTGCCTTGCTCAAGGGAACCTCAGCACTGCCCTAGCAGGGAACTGGCACCTCTCCAGCTAAGCGTCCACAAGGTCCTCCCAACTGAGCCACTGCCACTCAAAGTATTTATCCAGTAGAGGTCACAAGGCAGGTTTTCACCCAAATGGATCCAAATATTAGGTAAATATTCAGAAAAATCTGTAAACTGCAGATTTAGGATTTACACAAACACGTGGATATAAATATGCATATTTCTACCTAACATTTTCTTGTTTTATAGGCGGTGTTATTTTGCTGCTGTTTCCATCTAATGTGAGATTTTTTCAATCTGTTTCTCTTCTATGTCATTTAACTCTCATCACTGCAACTTTTTTTTCCTCCTACATCCTGTATCCTGTTCACTTATGAACACACTGAAAATGCAAATTCAAAGAGCTGGGAACATATGCAGTGTGGGCGCCACAGAGGACTGAAGCACACTCTAGACTAGTACTACTGACTTACTGAGACGTTTTCACATGTGAAAGTTACAACAACGGTTCAAGTTTACATCATATGCACAGTGATGGGGAGACTTAAACTACATGTAGTTGAACTACGTAGTTAAACTACAGTTTGCTGTAACGTGCTGGTATTTAAACTACATTCATATTTTGTGCCGCATCAAGTAGTTCAAGTACTTTGTGGGTAATTTTTTTTTTCTTTTACTACTTAATTTGCAAACTACAATTTTGGGCAACAACATAAAATTAAGGGTTTTTTTTAGACTTATTTTTTGTAATATAAATTGTATTTTTTCATTGGACACAAGACAGTCCCTTTTTCTTTCATCCTGAATTGCTTTGAAGGCCTGATCATGTCATGACATCACAGCCAACGCTGCCTCTGATTGGCTGGCTCTAGCAGCACTCGAATGCTTCGCAGATGTGCGATCATTACTATAGTCGTGTGGTCGTCACCACCATGGACAACCCTCCTGCCAGTGTCACCCCAAATAGCGATGTGCTGCCCCAAATATGACCATATTTAGTTTCATATACACCACAGGTACATTCTCAATTTAATACTGAAAATTAAAAGTAGTTGCTAAAACTACTTTTTCTACCGTAGTTATACAAACTACATTTCTCAAGGGGTAGAAATGTTATTTGTTTGAACTACTGCCATGCTGAACTACTTGTAGTTTTTATACTCGCAAAGTAGCTTCCCCAACACTGCATATGCATTAAGTTCATGTAATTTTAATTTTACATTGCATTTTTTACAGCGGACTAATAGATCCTGCCATCATCATTCTACTGTGCTGTGTAAGTCTAGGGCTAGCATGTTGCTAAGTCGTCTGATTTTTGACTTCTTCAGACTTTGACCTTTCATGATATCCTTGTGTAAACTCCTTGAATTGGCCCAAAAGAACCAACTCTTCCAAATAGTGTTTCCACACAGGTATCCATACATATGGGCCTAGAACCAGGTCTGAACCAGAAAATGTAGGTGAGAAATCTCTCTAAGACACTTTTTTGCTAGTTTTTCCTTAGATTTGGTGCTAGATTACAGAGTGTGTTGATTAATTTTATCTTTCACATCCTTCTCACTTGAGTATTAGTACACCTTTATCTTAGTAACAAAGACCATGATTATTCATCCCTCTCTGCAGCGCGCATCATCGTATTTGTCTATTGTTCTGGCTGTGATACTGTTTACTCTTGACAGCATCTATTATTCAATCACATCATTATGCAGTGGGATAAACTGATCATTTGCAGGAGCACACTGGACAGAGGTGAAACTGGGGACTATCATCATATATTAGAGGGAAGGGCGAAGTCATATCAGCATAATGTTTAAAGTCAGGTTTATGCACAAACAGTGGTTGCCCTCTTTATGAAGCTTTCCCTTTGAGCCGACGTGGACATGTGTTCGCGCATTAGTCTCGTCATTAATTCTTATGTAATGCTAGCTGCCCTCGTCAATACAGCACCCACTGTTGATTTCATCTCCAGCCCAGTGTTACGCTGTGACTGCACATTCTAATGGGCACATGTCGTATCTGTGATATTACTGCTCAGAAACCTTCACTTTTTCCAGTTGTAATTATCACTTGGATGTTGATGTGAGTGCTATTTACAAGTGTCAATCTGGCAAACACAGTATGAATGCAGCATAAGCTCCAATCTATGACTGGTGTGCTTGATTAAAATAAAATGTTGTTCTTAGCTTTGGCAGCCGAGCAGCTCTTCTGGCAGGCTTTTCAGCATAAGTTGAGCTTTCGCATTTGTAACACAACGTGGCAGTAATGTCGCAAAGCCAAACCTACCTCCATACTTTGTTAAAGCGGCTCTGATGATACATCTGGCACATCCGATGATCATTTCAGAATAAAGCAGGGCAAACTGTGGTTTGTTTGGCTAGTTTCTATTGCTTTTAATGACTCACACTCAGTTTGGACAGTGATAAACACAAGGTGCAATGAATTCATTTAGGTGAGTCGTTTGCATGTGTGCAAGAGAGAGCCATGTTATTAAAATGACTAAATCCTTACAACGAAAGGACAAAAAAAGAGAAGTCTTTTTTTGTCAGAATTTGCTGTTTTGAGCATGTAGCTGCTGACTGAGAGTGGTAATGCACAAAACAGACTAAAGTAGTTGCCCAATGGCAGGATTATTCCAGTAGACTACATCCTGTGAGCCAGACTTATAACTGATTCGGAGTTATTTCCGTATACTGTTTTTCAAGTCCAAAACACAGTGACATGATTGGAAATCTGTATGAATAATTCTTGCTATAATTTGCTTCGGATTATACTGTGTTCTGCAAATCTTATGTTTTTACCAAATGACACCTACAACTAGTATTTTGAGTTTCAGTGTGTGACACATGGCGGTATGTAGCTGTAAATACCCACTCACCCTCATCCCTCATCTGAGCCAGTGTTGGTTGTGTCCATTCTCTGCGTTTTGGTTTAACGGTTCAATGTAATATCCATTGCTCATCATTTCAACATATCTATATTATGGTATCATCAAGTTTTCCTCTTCAAACTACAACTCATAGACACTCATTTTAAAAATAACACTGTGTCTTATAATCTTCATGCGTTGCAGCAGTTGATAGTTTACATTATAGCTCTGTTAGCTTAGCTCTGTTTTAGTCTGAAAACAGCCGCAGTAAAACCACAAATCACCTCTGTTTTCTGTATGGCTTGTGTTAGTTGCTGAACTAAAGATCTGTTTAGAATCAAACAAGGCCAGAACTGTCACAGTTTAGTCGAAACCACAGATCAACAAATGGAAACTTAACAAAGATAGGAACATCACATGGTTTAGTTTGTTCATTAGATCATTTTTGTTCATTTTGTTGATTTTTTTGGTTCATTTTTAATGTTATTTTGTTCATTTTTAAAGTTATGTTGCTTATTCTGTTAAATGTATTATTGTTTTTATTTCACTTTTTCTTAATTTTGATTATCTTGTTCACTTTCTTAAAAGTTTGGTTTAATTTGTGCATTTTTCTGTCCATTGTATTCATTAGGTTGTTCATTATTTGTGCTTTTTAATTTATTTTGTTCATCACTTTGTTCATTTTTCTTAATCTCGTTTATTTTTTGTTCTTTTTAAAATTATTTTGCATTTGCCTATTTTGTTAATTTTATTATTATTTCATTGTTCTGTTCAGTTTTTTGTGTGTTTTATTTGTTATTTTGTGTTTTTTTTTTTCATTTTGAATTGTGGATCAGCAAATGGCAAGTTACCAAAGATAATAACAGCACGTAATAACTATAACATTTGTTATAACTTCAGAGCTCTCTATTAGGGCTGGGCGATATGGCCTAAAAATAAAATCTCAGATTTTTTCACAAAACATTTGATTTATGATTTTTTTTCCCGATTTTTTTAAAGAAAACAATAAGTACAAATGACAGAGATAACTCAAAACAAGTTTTGCTTTTATTTTATCAAAACTTCATAAAAGTAACTCCTATTTCCCTCCTGGAATTAAAGTGCCAGCTGTTCTTTTGTTAAAAAAAAAAAATACACTGTGTAGTTTGAAAGGGGACAGACAGTTTACATTCAGATTGAAAGCTGCACCATTTTGAGAAACATTAACAAGGAATTCTCTGATTCTGAAGAAAACTAAACACAACAATGACATTATCTCTAGCTTCAAACAATGCCACAACTTACGGAGATACATGGTATGAACATGCACTGTATCTTACTCATAGCAAAATTCAAATTTTTTATAAAATTGTTCTACTACTCTCAATTCTTAAAATAATTTTAAAATTACATGAAAGTACAAATACTACACACAGCTCCTTCCAGAGAATAATAATTCTGCTTTATACCAAAGTGTAATGAAATTTAACATAAACAGCAGACCTTGGACCTTAGGTAACGAAAACAACGCTCATTATTTCCATTTTTACAGTAAGATCCCCTTTAAATCTTACACACTGGACCATTATCTATACTACATCTTGATTTTAGGAATGTAGCTTTACTCATAACCTGTCAACATCACCTTGTGCTGTGTTTGTAGGCTATGCATTTTAGGACACAAAGGCCTCCATACATGTTAGGAGCATGACGCTGCGTTGAAGGTGTGAGTAATCTGACACTTATGGCCTGAGGTTGATGCTGACACAACAGGCTCATAGTCAAGCTTGTAGATTTGGTTTGAACCCTGGTAGGGACATAACAACCACCCCATCAAAATCGGTAGACTATGGTCACCGTATATGCACACTGCCAATTTACAGTCATTGCATTATAGTTCACAGTGGGTTGAATAAGAATGTTTCTTAGAGCCTGACCTCATAGAATTCCATGTCATGACCATGGACCCCAAATCTGTAATGGCATTATGGAATTGGCAAAAATTCCATGATGGGCCCACAGAAGTGATACCAGTGTAAGCCGTGGTGCACACACGGATCCCCCGATTCACATACAACTGCACTGGGATTACTCATCTTACACGGTCCATACACACACGCATGGCTGATGCCTGTCACTGACTTACATTGGTATAACTTCTGTGGGCCCATCACGGAGTTTCTGGCGATTTCGTGATACCATCACAGATTTGATGTAGGGGTCAGTGGCCATTACACAGAATTCTGTGGGACCAGGTTGGTTTCTTCCCCCTTTCCTGGAGCCTTGGAGGTCCAGCTGATTCTCCATCCCTCGTGAAAACTCGATGACGCCTGACATTGATTTCTCAGTTTCTTACGTGTAATAAAATGATGCATTAATTGAAATGCCCATAGTCTCACACAAAAAACCTTTAGATAATATTGACATTGATTTTTAGGATTATTTTAAATATTGAGTCAAGGATCTGATTAAACTGATATTACTTTTTGTTTTCTCAAAATAACATCAAGACCAATACTTTGACTATCCAAAGATATCCTAGCTGAATATCCTAAATGGTGACACCTTCATATAAGCGATAAATAGGACTGAATATGCACCTATTTCCTCATCAGTCTACTCTTCATCTCCAATCTACTGCAATTTTGTACACAATAACTCATTAATGGTGATTCATCTGATATGATATATTCACCCATTTTAGGTTGTCTCCTGCTGATGAGCAGCAACGATTGCTCAAAGAAACTAGGGTCACCATGGTAGTTACATAAGATAATATTAAGAATTTTCCATAAAAGTTTTTCAAATATATTTTGAGGTTTCGCAAACAAAACAAAATGTTTATGGTACAGCACCAGTCTGAAAGATAAAAATAGTTCCAATATCCCTGTATCTCACGGCATGTTCTGTCAAGAGTCAGTAACAAGTTGAACGTGTGAGGTTGTCAGGTTCTGTCTCTGTGTTAGAGTCCTGTGGTCTGGATCCAGGAGATCAATCTCCCAATAGAAGTGAGTGATACTTTCACTGGAGGAGAACTCAACTAACTAATTAACAACTAATTGATTTAATCAGTGCTCAATAGTAACTATATTGATATCTGTAACCATTTACATCTTATAAGCCATTAAAATATGGACCATTATAAGTAAAGGCACATTTTTTATACTTCAAAAATTGCTAAAAAAATCCAAAAATCTAAATGTTGGAAACCTGTGAACAAAGTTTGTAGACATAGTCCTAAGGAAACCACATTAAAATAATTAGAAATTAATATGACTAGTAGTTTCAGAGAAGATTGTTGAAATCTACACATTGGTGTCCTTGAGTTTGACCCTTCAATATCACTCAAGGTCAAAGGTCATGGACCCAAATGAATACCCATATATGACTTCCTATCAGTGCCCAATAGTAACTATATTGATATCTATAAAGCATGTCCATGGTATAAACCATTAAAATATGGACCATTATTAGTAAAGGCAAATTATTTAATATTTCAAAAATTAATCTAATTTTCCAAAAGCTAAATTTCTCAAATCTGTGAACAAACTCTGTAGACATTGTCTCAAAGAAGCTACATATGAAATTTTAAATGAATCTGACAGTTTGGTTTTTTAAAAACTCAACTCAACTTTATTTATAAAGCACTTTAAAAACAACAGTTTGCTAAAGTGCTGTACACACTTTTTTTTAGAAAATGTATATTCTCAATTGTTATCCTTTTTTATCTTCATATTTGTATAAAGAGTTAATTGCACTGTCTTGTAGGACTTTATCTTGTATATACTTTGTACCTTGTATTTTATAACTATCTGTTTGCACTGAAAAAGGAGAAGCTATCCAGTCTTATTATAGATACAACATAATGACAATAAATGGAATTCTATTCTATTCTATTCTATTCTATTCTATTCTATTCTATTCTATTCTAGCACAAAGACCAATTTATTCCTCATCCCAAAGAGCAACAGAGTCCTCGGGTGGCCTGAACAGTCATGTGACAGGTTTATTCTTTCTAAATCAGTTTATTGCAATACATGTAATTCACATTCTCACAGGGAAATACTGATGGATGTAGTCCAGGTCTAGGTCCAGTGCATAGTCATCAGTATCAAAGAGTTGCTCAAACATTTGTAGATAAAGTTGTGTCCTTCCCTTATGTGGATGGGGGCATTCGCTGTTATCCATGTGCAAATCTACCCGCCGGTCGCATCGTATGAGTCAGTATCACAAAACACTATGCAGCCATGTTGAGCAGGTGACACTGGTCTATAAATACAATGCTTCCAGAATAAAATTAGTGAAATTTTACCACAGTCTTGGGTCAAAATGTGAAATTCGAGAATTAACAAGAGAATGGGTTTTACTCCAAAGGAATATTAGTGTCAGAGCTACCAGATCTACTTCAACACACTGTCTGTACATGACAATACATTCACTTTACAGGTTCTCACATCAGCAAACCAGCACTTTTGTCATTTGTTCCAATTAATCTTATTAAAATACGTAACATTTAGCACATTTAATCTTTGAGCCAGATCATTTCTAAAAAAAATAATGTAGCCCAGTGTAACAGAAGAAAGGTGAATTGATGACAGGACAGAGGGTTTTGAGAGGAGCATAGAATGACTCTTTGCAGTTTGCACCTTGTAGTTGTATAACAATGGCAGCAGCGCGATTCAATAGACCTCAACGAAATTTAAATAAGAGGCGAGGATTCACACCTGGTAAAAATCCACTACTATCATACTGAATATCCATGACACAAGAAACACAAACCACTGGGGATTTTTTTTATTCAGAAGTATTTTTTTTTGTCTCACTAACACTCCGTCTCGCTGCTATATGTGACGCTTAATTAACTTAGCTCCTATTCCTATTACCTTATGACGACTGTAGCACCATATCTCCTCTGAGAAAGATTACCTGTGAAGAAAGAGGAAGAAATAAGTAAATGTCCCAGAGCTTGTCGTCAAAGAATAAGAGTCGTCAACGACACATGACTTCTTTTTTTATCAAGTTATGCTTATGCTTCCCCTTATTCTTTTGATGTGTGTCATAGTCACTGTAATTGATTCCACTCACTTCTGTCATGCTTTCGCCTGCAATTTGCACCGCAATATGCCACTCTGAACTTTTTGAACCCACACCATAATGGAAAAGCTGTAGGGTCCGTGAAGCGTGAATTATCACCTGGTCTTGCACATAATGCTCCTGGCACGAGAACACAGACATACATGCGGCGTGTCTTGAGCGGCGAGGGAAGCGAATTATATTTGTGATGAAGTTTGCGAGGGAAGTTATTGTTGCTGGATGCTGCAGACGAAGTAAATCATTAGGTAATTTTCTCTCGCGGTCATAAGGGTTTCTCTCTAATTCTCTTTGTTTCCCAAGATGGAAACATAAAGTGGAAAAGTAATCAAAGTTTATTTGCCTCACGCACAAGGAAAATATAATAAATGGGATTGAGCTTAGCAGCTCCTGGTAAGAAAATGCCATTACAGGACTGATGAATTTGTGCTAATTTTGTCAGTTTAATTCAGAAAGTATCAAACATCCTCATGTGTAAGGTGATTACTAATTAATAGGTTTTCTTCCCCTCCTTTAAACTGTGCAATGTGAGCTATAAGAAGGAAACAATAAGGTGTATGTTCTCTCTACCAATTAAGTCTGGAGCCATTTATCATCCATTAAAGCCTCTGTGTTTTTGTTTGTGCTGATGCTGCATTTCGCCAATACAAAACTTTCTTGACAGAGGAGGGGGGGGGTGTTTGCTGCCACGGAAAGTCTTTGAAATACAGTGTTTATATAAATAAATTTGGTTGTGTTTATTCTGTCAGTCTCCCGATTACTTGGATTCAGTGATATTTACGAGATGAAACGAATTACAAATTTGACTTGACAAGCAGCAGAGGCATTATGTATGGGAAGAAAATGTGTTCTTATTATGTTTTCTCTTCCTTTTTACATAAGTCAGGGCTTCCTCCCCACAAGAATCGGGGAGGAAGGTGGGTGGGGAAGGAGAGGATGCTGTGTGCCATCTATCTTGCCAGATATGATGAAAAAAAACCCCAATATATTCACTTCATTTCACGTGTTCATGTCATGTGTTTGAGTTGCAAAAAACAAAGTGAGATATGACAGTGGCTCATGTAGCTTTTATGGCTTTAAAGGTTTTAATTAATTCAAAGTACATGTAGCTTTTTTTTTTTAGTATGAAACTACATTTCATATGCATACTGTCAGTTTGACTGTTGATCAAGACGTTATGTTTCTAAAAAAAAACAATAGCCAGAGTTGATCAAACTTAATCAAAGTGAAAGGTTTAAAATAATCGTGATGAACGAAGATTTCATACAAAGGAGGAAAATATAGAAATCATGCATGACAGGTGTGAAAACCACACACAGATGTACGCCGCTTTAATAACCGAATGCAAATGCTAACCCAGAAACAAGTAGAGCCTAGAGGAGGGAAGAGACAAAAGATAAAACAAAGTGACTGTGTTCTTTGCGCTAATAGTATACACTGTAACCCCACATGTTTTTCAAAGTCAGCTCGGGGCTAAAAAGTCATTTGTTTAATGGTTTCTACCCAGCAGGAAGCCAACAGTCTATTTTTATATATGTATAAAAAAAAATAAGTGATGCTGATAGTCAGACCAGACCACACCTTCAGAACATCCAGTCTCCCCGGACGGCCTCGGCAAAAAGTGCATCTGTGCAATTTTAATGGCTGCCTCCTCAATGAGGGCGTTGAAAGGGGATGACTCTGGAAAACAGTGAGTGGTGACAGTTGAGGAGGCTGGGAGAGGAGCGAACACAGAGCAAAGACCGAGAAAAAGGCACCTTTAGCCGACTGTACTGCATCGCTCCTGGAATCAAAGACACCACAGGATTTTCCCCCTTGTTTGTTTCATGGTTTCATCCTTTCATCCTTTTTGTCTACTCAGTACCGGGGCTGATCTTGTGGTCACACAGCTTTCTTCTCTGTGACTTTCTCAGTGTGGTGCAGTGGAGAGCACCCACCAGGAGGATGGACCTCTGCTGCCACCTAGAGGCCACACTCATAGTGGCGCCACCTTATATTTTCAGCTTTTATTAAGATCAATCATAGCATTGATGATCTGGGTCAGAGGCTTAAAAGACGTGGGAGGATTATGACCATGTGATGCTGGGGTTTGAGAACATACAGTCCACTGATGAGGCTCAGCGATGCAGTGATTCGCTGTTGAAAAGGTGTGGTGCCATTTCCCATGTTGAGCTTTAAGTCCATGAATATAAGATGGAGGGTGTAAATACTGAGACCAGGTCCAGGAGTGTTTAGGCCATGGGTGTCAAACATACGGCCCATGGGCCAAAACCGGCCCGCCAAAGGGTCCAGTCTGGCCCGTGGGATGAATTTGGGAAATACAACAATTACACTGAAGATAGGAACATTCAATCTCAAGTGGATTGGACAAGTAAAATACTACCAGTCAGTCAGTCAGTCATCTTCTGAACCCGCTTAATCCTCACTAGGGTCGCGGGGGTCGCTTGGAGCCTATCCC
>JAPQRQ010000005.1:46033619-46048187 GCA_037367365.1 Apogon talboti
CTGGAGGGACCGATATAGGTTCAATAAAGACACAGAAGAAGAAGAGTCAACCCTGTGGGCTGCAGGTTCCTCACACAGATGTGGACAGGGTGGTTTACCAAGTGACCCAAACTTAAAGAGATGATGTGCCTCAAGCCTAAAACACCCTGTCAGTGCAGCAGCGACAGCAGCATGTCATATGATAGTGATCATTTGATGCCACTAGCCCATATCAGTCACACCATGGCATGTCTGCAGGACTGCACAGCATATAAAGTAAATATGATTTGCTGCTTCTGAATTCAGGGCTTTATTGAATGTTTCTTCACCTGAGGAGTCCATCTCTCCACCTTTACCTCAGTAGGAGATGTCACCTTTGAATATTATCTCAATATAACTCCAGTCCAGTGACACTTCTGCCTCAAAGTGTCAGACACAGTGTAAAAGTTGTGTTCAGCATCAAAAATCTGCTTGGTAATGAATCTTTTTACACGTTATGGCTTCAATGAGTATTACTCAGTTATTATTTGAACTTTCTCAGGGGAATTCATCTTCTTTTAGTTTTCATTTGCAGAGCATACGAGACCTAAAATGGGCTAAAATATTTCATTCAGCAAACAACAATCTGGCTCTGAACCTTACTCATCACTTGAAGCAATGTCTTAGCCTTGGTAAAATGTTTCATCTACAGTTTAAGCTTTTGTGCCTAATATGTGCTGTTTCTAAAGCAATCTTTTATTTACTAGTAAACTTGTCATGTATATTGTGTGTAGTTTTTATGTATCACCATTTTTTTCTGCTGCAGTTTCTTTGTTTTCTGATTGGCTTTAACATTCACATGATTTGATCTCACAGCTCTAACGTGTTGGAATGTGTGTCCAAATGTATCTCAGGTGATTTCCTTTGGTGTATTTATGTATCAAGCTCTAATCAGCCTCCATCTACATCCTCAAACCTGGCCCATGCATACATTTCCAGGTTAACAGGCTGGATTTGTAACATTTCTTTGAAAATTTTGTTTGCTGTGGTGTCAGCGCAGACTACAGGCAGCCTTAAAAGAGTTTATTTATTTGTTTATTTATTTATTTTTAACTAGTTTAATTCTACTTTCAGTTCAAATCTGTGTAAAACTGAGGGCCATGTGATTTACACCATGTCAAAGCTATGTTATTTATCCATGAACTTTTTGAAGCCCCCTTGTAAGTAAGTAATATTAAGTAATACCTTTGATATTCTGAGCAGTGTTTCTAACTCCTCAGTTATAAAAGTATCTAATGTCTCTCCTAAAAGTTGGTAGAAGTTGCTAATAATGGTGGGTGTATCAATTCTGTTGTAATTCTGAAAAATCACTAAATATACAAACAGCGTGGCTAAGCCGTCAACACTGACTTTTGCAGCTAAATGACATTTGCAGGGTCTTCTAGGTTAGATCTTTCAGTAAACATACTTTACACAACTGACTTATTTAGCTGCATGTCTTGTTACACACCAGGGATGTGACAAAAAAAACATGAAAATATGAAACAATCATGTACGAACATTTCACATCAAAACTATTCTCACTGGCGACAATGAGAGTTCACAACAGTTATAACACTTGTTCAAAAACAGATTTAAATATATTCATACCAAGTCAATCAACTGAAATAGTAATGGATTCAATATAATCTGAAGGTTTGTCTGCAGTGTGTCTTCATTTGTGTCATCTGGTCCCATGGGTCCAAGTTCACTGTCTACATATTTGATTCATATGACATTCACATTACACCAGTGGTGTCAAAGTCATTATAGTTCAGGGGCCACATTCAATCCAATATGATCTGAAGTGGGCCGGATTAGTAAAATAATAACACAATATATAAATAATGTCAACTCCAAACTTCTCTGTTTTAGAGTGAAAAAGTATAATGACATTATGAAAATGTTTACATCTACAAACTGTCCTTTAAAAAAATTTAATAACATGAACCTAAAATTTCTACTTAATAATATTACATGCAATTAATTTAAAAATGCACCACTCAGTTTTGAAATTAAAACAAGATAAGAACTTTTTTAGGGCCAATTTTTCAATACTCTCACAGTGAGTAAAGACAGTGTGCAGATTTTCAACACCAGAGGTTGTCTCACCTTTCACTGGTTTTTGAGTAGTGTTGAGTCTAAAAACAATAAATATAGTGTGTTTTTAAATCCCTTATCTGCTTATCATTTACACATGTACATAACGACTTACAGATCACAGTGGATCTACAAATACACCAAACATTTAGGAACAGACAGAATATTGTAAAAAATTACATTTGAGGTTGTTCATATGTGGTCAGGTTTACACATTTTTTTGTGAAAGCATAGTTTGTAAATATAAACGTTTTCATGTAATTTAACTTTTTTTTTTTGCACTAAAACAGAGAAAAACTTGGAGTTGTTATTATTTATAGGTTATTCTGAAAGTGTTTTACTGATCTGAGGCACTTCAGATTGAATTGGGCTGAATTTGGCTCCTGAACTAAAATGAGTGTTAATATCTTAAGTGAAATTTTTAGCATTGCACCCTGGGATGTACTGTACAAATACAGTACATCCCAGGGGCCGGACTGGACTCTTTGGCAGCTGGTTTTGGCCCGCGGGCCGTATGTTTGACACCTGTGCATTACACAAACTCCTCACTGTCCTGATTTTGTTATTTTTTGTTGCCCTTCACTTCATTATGTCTTTCATACAAAACTAAGTGTGACTGAAATCAACAGGTCTGAGTCCATCATTGTTGGTGTCACATGACCTCCGGTACAGACAATTGATTGGTTGATGCCTTTATTCATGCGAAAGCTTGGTAAATATTTGCAACCTCTGTGAAAATACTCATATGAATAGCTGAAAAAAAAAACAAATGTATGTAAAGGCCTTTAGACAGTTATTTGATTGGTGAATAATCTGCATAATCTTTATATAGAACTATGACACAACAGGATAAAATAGTGTATGTTAATTACTCCTCCAGGAGTCGAATAATCACAACTAATTATGAGCAATTATCGATTAGCATTTCTGCTTGAAATGCCACTCCCTGATATATTATACTGTGTGGTGTAATTCTGTGAATTAGGGGATTACTGACCACAAATATACAGTACATACTCATTCTGTTTCCCTATACTGACTTCTATTGACTTTTCTATTTGTTTTTATTGGCTCTTTTACATGACATTGAGTTTAGTGATGAGTGAATTTTCAGGCAGTGAGAACGTGTTATTGAATTTCAGATGTGTGTTTCGGACGAGGTTATTGTATTTTCACACATCATTCAGGTTCTCTCAGGCAGTGCTGCATGAACAGTAAAGCACTTGTAATATATATTTGTGTATTTTTTCATAATGTCCAGGCATCTTGAAAACACTTTATTACGAGGCCTCTCTTTCACAGGGGATGTCAGCTGAGTGGGTAGTCCTTCAATCTGTTTCGAGGTCACATTTGCACTCTGAGCGCTACAACAGTGTGGAATGAGGAGGTGGATGTGGACCCCCAGACCTGAGTGACTAGATCTAAGCCTCTCATTAGACTGGTCCACATGGTTCACTCAGGTCCTGCTGTTAAAACCACATCTGAACAAGGCACAATCAATTCCTGTGCAAATGGCAAATAAATGTCTTCCATCTTGAATCAAATAATAATACATTTGCTTGTATCAAACCGGGCAAAAATAGGGCATGTTGGCATTTAATCAAAATGGCATTCCAGCCTGGCAGACATGGACTGTAGCTGCTGGAATCCTCTTTGTCTGTTTATCAGCTGAAGTCTGCCAAGTCGCGATAGCTTCACCAAATTCACTTTACGTTGAAGAAATGTTTAATATGTGATAACCTCGGAATACCCCAGCCCTCTGTTTTGGCCCTAATGCTTCTCTGAGTGCTGCCACTGTGAGCGTTACAGAGGCTCTTCCAATACAAAATCATTTGACTTACTGTACCTAATGGGAGGAAGTAAGAGGTTTCATAGTGTTGTTTTAACTGTTCTGACAATTGAAGTATTCAGAAAAGTCATTCTCCATATCCTCTGTCAACTGTTTTCTATACTATTTGATATAAAATCTCCCCAAAATTAGTTACTCCGATATGTTGAGACTCATCATCGAGTTCCTTCCTCTTACAGAAGGTTGGGTGTCAGGGTTCTCCAGTCGTGTCCATTCATTGCCCTTCCCGTTGCTTGCATAGAGTTGAGGCCTGTCCAGCTTCTGATGTCACTAGACCATGTTGATGTGGGTTCTCCTCTCTCTCTCTTTTGGCATTAATTTTGTCTTCAAGCAAGGTGTGATATAAGGTGCTGTGGTGTATGATGTGTCCAAAATACCTCCGTTTCTTTGTCTTGATGGTTTCAAGGTGGTGTTTTCTGGTGTTAACTCTTCTGAGGACTTCTTGGTTCATGACTCTGTCCATCCATGAGATTTTCAACATTCTTCTATATGTCCAGATTTTAAAGTATGTCAGTTTCTTCTTTATCTGTGCTGTAAGTGTCCATGTCTCAGCTCCATACAGCAGTGCTGTCTATACATAGCAGTATTGTTGACGTCTTGTTGGTAGTAGAATTTGGGGTCTTGCTAATGCTTTGTTTAGCTTAGCGAAGACTGATTTAGCGGTAGAAATTCTCCTCCTAATTTCCTCTTCACATTTCCCAACCTCTTTATGTATGTTTAGACTACATATGACTTTCAAACCATTGAGGTGGTCTGTGCTAAAATTTGTCACATATCTCTGGTTTATTACTTATTTTATTTCTGCTATTGCCACTGTTTTACCCTCTCTTTATGCTGTTTCTTATTGTCAAGACATGACCGGGACAGATGTTCAATAAGTGCACCACATGCATGTTTCGTCAAGTACTTCCCCTCCGGGCATCTCAGTTGCTAATGTTTTTTCTTTGGGGGGGGTGTAAGAATTGTGAAGGGGTTCCGTCCTGAGCAGTGCACCCTTTTCTAAGTTCTTTGGTATGCTCTCAGGAGCTCGAACACAGAAAATAGGAAACCAGCAGTAGCGGCCTCGCCCTTTCTCCAACACACTGTCACATTGGGGTGACCCCCGTCTTCCACTGGGACGCTAAAATGTGCCTCGTTGCAGGAGTGGGCCTCGGTGTCCCTATTCCGGGCATAGTTCCTTTAGTTCCAGCTGGAAGTCAACGGGGTCTTTCTGAAAGACTTTCCGTCCTCTCGTGTGAAAGAGTTTTACCTTGCATGTCCTTAGAGAAGGCAGCATCGGGATGACGTCCACACACATCTCACAGCCACAACAGAAATAGTCAAAACAAACAGGAACCCGTGTGTATGATCAGGCTTTTTTTTTTTTTTTTTTTTAATGCATCTATTTTTACATGCATGGTTTTCCCTTTCTTTTGCTTCCTGTAATTTCAAATTCTAAAATTGTCCATGTGTTCATCTATGTAGTATTTTATTTGCAACAGGGCCTCACCCTGTTGTGGGTTTAGAATCCATTTCTTCCAGGCAGAAATCGCAGACATAGCTCATCAGAGTAACGGCAGCAGAGACTATGTGCCTCCTGCTCATCTATCACATATAATGAATGACCTACCACACCACCCTGCTAATTGTTCTCAACCGGAGACATTAGTATCATGACATGCTACTCAAGAGGATGACATCCCTCTGTTCAACCGCTGCTCAGTTGAGTCATCAGGTTACTGAGCAACCACTGTTCATCCTCTGGCATTATTATTGACACCATCGACTATGTGACATCTCTTGTAAATGTCTGAACATAAGCCAACAATTAAAAGTCCAGCGTGTAAGGTTTAAGAACGATGTGGGAGCATCTAATAATAGAATTGGAATACATATTCATGATTAGATGTGCAGTAGTGTATAATCACATAAAAATACCTTAGAATAATCTGTTTATATCTGCATATAATAATAGTAGATTACGTTTATATAGTGCTTTTCACCATCAAACATGAATACACCATTATGAGTAGCACTGGAGGAAAGGTGAATTGGGTGACATGTCCTACCCAAGGACACAATGGAACATGACTGGGATGCAACGGGAACCAAACTACCAACCATATTGTTATTGGACAACCCACTCTACTCCCTGAGCTACAGCCGGCCTGACATGTATATAATATTTAGTTATAGATTTATAATCTATAGTAGCTCAGATTATACATCAGATTATATTATGTGGGAGCAGTGGTGGCTCGTTAATAGAGGGCGCTATAGCATTATTGCCACTTCTACCAGTGGCTGGATAGGTCAGTGATTAACACTATCAACTTCAATGTAGGAAACTGGGGGTTCAGTCCCTAGTAGGAGTGGCAACAGCATCATTCAGTACATAGACAACCTTCTGTTGATTTTTAATGTCATATAATCTACCTGAACTACCTTGGTCCCTGGTCTAAATGCATTGGCCCTACTAGCAGTGGATAAGACATTTGTCAGTAGTCACTTTTCCATTGGACAGATGCACAAAAGTTTACCGATATTTAAGTGCGTAATGTCGGTTTTTCCATTAAATCACACATGGGAAGATTTGTTTATTTATTATCATATGTCACAAGAAGTCATTCCATAAACATGGCGACGAACATAAATATCTGTTGTTTTGAATCTAGAATACTCCTTTCCCCTCTATCCTGTACTCAATTCAAAAATGCTCCTGTGTCCTCGTGTGTCCACACATACCGCGCCATGTTTGTTTTAAAATTCTTCTTCTTCGCTTGTTGTAACATTCATTTTTTTGTTCACGTGACTCTAGTTGCTCAAAAAGATATTTGCATTGCAGTTTTGTGTGATGCACCAATTTCACTATGCCTGAAAAACCCCCTCTTGCCAGCATAAAAAGTTTCACTGAAAACCAAGAGTTTTGTCAAAATTGTAATTTTTTCTATTAGGCAGATTTTTATCTCTAAATGTCAGCTCTAAATGTAAAGTATCATGAGATAACTTTTGTCATGATGTGACGCTATATGCATGCATTTCATTTGATTTATTTGCATGTGCTTTGGCGTATTCTAGTGGTGATATGTGGTTATAGTTCATCCAAAAGCTGACTTGCATACTACGCCCCACGAAAAAATGATTTCACCAGCCGCCACTATATGGGAGGAGCATATGTAGCTTTGAAGCACATTACTGTGATCTATTACATATATTTCTATATTGTATTCTAGATTGTATCACAACCAACACTGGGCCTATTGAGGGACTTTTGGGTGCTGTGGCCTCCATAGCAGGGAGTGTATTAGGGTTTTGTTTGTAATCTGTAATTTCACCACTAGATGTCACTAAATATCACACACTGAACCTTTAATGTTATTTATTTGGGAAATACAAGAGGAATCTGTGCACACAGACGGGTACACATCTGTGTGTGGTGTGACTGTTTTCAAATCTCTACATTTTCCATGTTCACATGGTTACACATAAACTAGATTTATTAAAATGTAATTACATTAAAAATGCAAAGAGTTTTAAAAATTTTTTTGCAAGGCCTAAAGAAAGAAAAAAACAGGCATTCTGCAAACCATCTACATTAGTGTAGACAGGGTATAAGACAGACGTATGTGGCACAATAAAAATATGGGAAGCAAAAATGTTAAATTAGGCATCAGTCAAAGTGTTGTAAACCAGTTATATAAATACATTTTCTCATTCTTTATTCTCTCTTCATTAAGTTTACTCGGTGTCATACTTTTGGACATTAGGAACAAAAATGTCCAAAAAAGCAACAAAAACTTGACCTTTATTTTTTCCTTTTCTTACATAATTACTTTTCTTTCAGTCTTTCACATGCCGTGTATTTCATTAATCCCAAATTAATTGAATGCTTGAAATCCTACATTTAGAGATATGAATTTTAAATGATAGTAAACAAAAATACTTCACTACCAGATTTTATTATTTATTTTATTTTTTATCTGGAATTAGTTACATTTTTATCCAGAAATTATTTAAATATTCAACTTAACATAAATACTTAAATCAAGAAATTCAATTAAAACTACATTTAGCTTGTTTTATTGATCATATGCTGCTTTCATTCATTTACTATTAACTGAGCCCAGTGTCTGTTATTATTGTTTAATTGTTTCTTGTTATAATAGCAAAGAAGGCAGAAGAGTTATTATGCACCATATGTAACTTATGCATTTGCCTATATTATAAGTGCTTGTATGTTATGTCTCATATAGGAAGCAGAGTTTCATGGAGCAATATTTAAATTTTTCGGTGTGTTTTGATGGTTCTCCAGGTGCCGTTTTTTCTCTCAGTCTGAGTGTGAATATGAGGCCAGTAGACACTTGGGGCAAGGGTGTAAAACTCAGATTTTCTTTAATTAGTCCATAAGGAGGAGAGGAAACCTGCTACTAAGCATCCATCCGTTTTCCCTTCAGCCAGTGACACCATGCGTAAAGGTCAGTGTGATCTTCATGTGTAGCTCTTGGCCTGGTCTGTTCACAGATGAGGTGGGAGGGGCTCAGCAGAAGCTCCCCCGATGTGGCTCCAACATGGTGTCATTTGATTTGTGCAGAGGTTAAATTTGAGTGTAAAAACAAACATCACTTTAACCAGTGTTTTTAAGAGGATAGATGACAGATTATGTATATAAGGATGCTGTAGTAGTATAGTTCTAATATAATTATTTGAAAATTTATGTACAGCTGTGTTTCTGTCTCAGTCTTTCTAGTTTATAAATGAATCAAATAATCTGTAAATGTGTAGATACATGAATGTATACATAGATCTGTAAATATGTCATTGCTGCAACTACAGTTTTGTACCTCTGTTGATACTTTTATGTAAAATGCTCAGAAATGGTGAAAAATATTAACCAATGTTTCCTGAACCCTTTTGGTCCGTGCACTCATCAGTCACATGAGTCAGATGTTAACTATGTTATCAGAATTTGTTTTTATTTATATTATTGCACATTTACTCCTATTCAGTGAAAAACAGAAACACCACAGCCTGTGCTAATCTGAAACATCATAATGTACTTTAAAACACACGTAATGAACACAAAGGGACACAGATGGCTTATTTTCTTTATTTCCTCCTTTTCCTTTTCACATCTATATCCGACGCTGCTGCTGTTTCTTTCTTTGACTGTTGGTTGCACAAACTGAATTGGAAGCTCTGGGTACTGCAGCCCTAGGCTTGGTTATTACCAGCAGACTCTGGTACTGGTTGTTTTGCATGAATAAGGCTGGATTTCTTTGTTTGCACAGTGCATGTTAAGTTAGTGAACATTCAGCTCACCTGTAGCTGCATTGTGTGATCTCATCTCCTCTACCTATAGTACATTCTATATTGTGAACTCGACAGTATTGTCATTTCTGTGTGACTTGTTAAATGGAACTCTGCTTTGCTGTACTGCATTAGAACTACATTGGTTCCAAAGTGCATTGTTTTTGTATCTATATATACATTTTTGTGGTGTGTTTTACTTGTTCTGTCCTAGTATCTACGAGGCAGACGATACAATAGACATGTAAATGTAATTATCACAGAGGTGAAACCCAAACATACTCAAATTATGTTCACATACATTTCTCAACTCATGAATCTTGTATGTTTTTGGACTCAGGGAGGAATCCAGACTTGTAGAAGAAAAACCAGTCAGTGGACTTGAATCCAAACCAAAGGCATAGTGTATATAAAAGTACACAACATGATTAGCTTCACTTTAGATTAGACAGAACACAAGGAATTTTCTTACATACAAATGAACTTTAATCCTTTCATGCATTAATTATGAAAAAAAATCTAGATTTTTTTTTTTTAGATTAATTTTATTACTCAAAACTAGGCTAAAGGTGAAACGTATTTTGAAAAAAACTGATTTTACATGTTTAGAGAGGGGAACATCCTCATGGTGGTCTGGATATTTGATGCATCAAAAGAGTCCCAATAGCATAGAGCTGTGATTATGAGACCTGATAGTTTTATTGGAATTGTAGAAAGACTATTGGTTTATACCCAAAGATATTAACATTTATCAGACATATAAAGATGACTAAACCTTATAAATGAGAATTTAGTCTATTATTACATTTATTGAGGATTTTAGACTTATTTTTTGTATATTTGTATTAGTCCTTTGATGCGTGACGTCCACATGTGTGGACAGTTGGTTTTCAGGGTGTCCAAGCTATGTTTTATATCAAATTCCTGGAGCATTTAAGACATGACCATCACCAACAGCCATCTTAACTCAAATCTTAACTAAGTCAATTATAAAACTAAGATGATACTTTTTTCATTGTATTGCTTAGGGTCTACAGAGTCTGCCCCCATGTAGTTTAGAGAATATTGTCTTTATACCCCTTTGGAAAGTGAACTTAAACTGTGTGTCCACAAATGTGGACATCATGCATGAAATGGTTAACCCTTAAAGACCCAAACAGCCCCTGGCAACCAAAATCATCCACTGATCTAAAATGTTTAAGAACATCTATCATTACTTTAAAATAATTCAGGTAAAGTGCAGTTTATCATTTTTTCATGGTCATCAGATATGACCCATTTGGACGTTCAGAGGCTCCATAGTTACCATGGAAACACCGTCATCTTCTACAACATTGATTCACCAGTAAAACCCATGGAGTTGTTTTTACATTCTGTTATTAATTCAGGTAGGCAAACAAATGAATCAATGAATAAATGAATAAATAAATGAAGTGAAGTGAATAAGTGAATGAATTGATTGATTCTTCTTCTTCTTATCATTATTATTATTATTATTATTATTATTATTATTTATGTATTTATAGGTGCCTTTTAAAATCACCCAAGGGCACTTCACAATGTACCAATCATTAGTGTTAAAGTTACAACTTAGTAAGTTAAAATCCTGTGGTTTTTCTTCGCAGTCTGACTATAAAGGCTAATCTGGGTCTGACCTGTTTTCTTAATTATGCAACAGAGTCCATGTGATGGATGTGTTGTGGTAACGGAGTTCCAGAATTGGCGTGTGGAATGGTTAAATATTCTGTCACCATAGTGTTCAGTTTAACGGCAGGAGCAGATAACAGGGCAGCTGGGTGGGTTGTCAACAGAGAACCAGGTTATGGAGGGCTTTGGAAGTCGACAGGAGGTTTTCAATAGAATAATGTGTGAAGCAATTACAGTATAACAGGCAAACATGACTGGACGTCATATGTTTTTCTATCATTGGGATCAGTAGTTGTAACTCTGCACATATAAAGGTGTCATTTACCTGCAAAGTCAAACAAGACCTCCAGGTTTAGTCACATGTGTTCACTATGATGTTGTGTGAGGTCACAGGGACTAAGTTTCTTGAGGAGATTTGAGGATGAAATCTAAAAGTAAATACTGTGAATTTGTGCGTGACTCTGTCTTTCTGCATTTCATTTGTTTATATCCGTATAGACTGAACATCTGTCATGGTGACAGTGGACAGTCTAATATTTAGTAAAATTATTTGTGCCTGATCTGAGAACATTCTGAGATGCAAGCGTGTGCAGACATACAGATGTGCACAAAACACTCAACTCGTGTTTCACACTCACAGCACGTGCAGGATTGAAAAAATAGACTGGTGTAATAGAGCATGTGTTTGGCTGAAGTGGAAGGACCGAATCCCATTAGGTGCACCTGAGTTACAGAGCGGATAAAGGACGGTTGATGCTGTTATCAGTTTACCTACCTTCAAGTACTACTGTCTGCATTCCTCCATCTTTGTTTTTTTGTTTTTTTTTGCTTCTTCCCATTCACTCACCTTCTCTCTGTCTGTTCTGTTGCCTGGGTAACAGTTACTGATGGAGACTAGGAGTTCAGGGAACAAAAGAGAAAGGTGGTGAAGGGAGAGGATTATTGAATAATAGTGTTCATGTAGACTCTGCATGTGTGTGTGTGTGTGTGTGTGTGTGTGTGTGTGTGTGTGTGCATGTGGAGATGTTTTCTAGATGTGAGGGTGCGGTGTGATTGTAAAGAGCTGAATATGTTGGTGTGAAGAGAGCATGCAGCAACCCGTTGTTTAGACCGATATGCTGCTGTTACACATTTCTGCAATCCATGGATGTGTATAGGGTAAAATCCTACACAGTCTTTGGCCCATTCTGACTGTTGGTCACAGCATCATACTTCAAAGTAAAGACATCATTTTTTGATGTGTGGGGCAGGCATCATTTTGGACCTGTGAGCTAGTTTAGGCAACACCACGACTTCATTAGGTTTAGGCATAAAAACAAGTTCAAGCAGAAAAAAGCAGGGAAGATGGCTAAACCACAACACGAAATGGGATACAGACACAAACTCTGGTGTCCCCAAATAACTACCACAACCCTCAGCACCACAGTCCTACTAAGGTTTTTGGGACTTAACCCATAAAGACCCAGAGCTACTTTTGTGGCAGTTTACAAATTATTTTTTTTCTCTTTATCTAACCTTTCTTAAATGATTTGTCATCATTTATTGCTATATTATTGTCTGTATTTAGCTTTTTTCAATGAAAATCAGGTATTTTCCTATATTTAATTTACTGATCAGGTAACTGTTCATAAAAGGTCAGATTAAAATTGAGGGTTATTATATCAAAAACAAAGAAAACTGAAGAAAAAGTGACCTTTTCAGCAAAATATATCATTAACTGAACATAAACCAAGTGTGTCCATCCACTGTCATTGATCAAAATCCATGGGTTTTACTGGTGAATCAATAGTCGCTTTTCCATTGGACATATGCACAAAACTTAACTGATATTTACTAAATGTCCAAAAAACAGAAGTTCGTAATGTTGGTTTTCCATTAAATCACAAATGCGATATTTGTTTATTATCACTAGAAGTCATTCCATAAACATGGCGGCGAACATAAATATCACGTTGATTTAGAGAAACATTCATATTTGTACCACGGCTCTGGCGCTCATAATTAGACTTCAAAGGCGACTTTGGCGTCTTATTGAGGCAGTGGAGCGTCAAGCCCCTTACACCTGGGAGGCTATGAATGAGACGATTTTGGGAAGTGATAGTTGAAGATTTCCTGGTGTGTCCACACATACCACGCCATGTTTGTCTTCTTCTTCGCTTGTAGTAACATCAATCAACATCGTTTTTTTTTTGTTCATGTGACTCTAGTTGCACAAAAAGGTCTTTCCATTGTAGTTTTGCACGATGTACCAATTTCGCTACACCCGATAAAGCACCTCTTGCAAGTGCAAAAACTTTTCATTGCAAAACGAGAGTTTTGTCGTTTTTCCATTAGGCAAATTTTTATGCACAAGTTTGAGGGTCAATGGAAAAGCGACTACTGTTGCAGAAGATGACAGTGTTTCCATGGTAACTACGAAGCCTCTGAACATCCAAATGGGTCATATCTGATGACCAAAAGATGACAAACTGTATTTTACACCAATTATTTACATGTATTGATAGTATTAGTGGATCAACAGTTTTAAACAGTTTAGATCAGTAGATGGTTTTGGTCTATGATATATGTTTGGTGCTTAATGGGTTAACAACCTCACCCTCCCCATGTGGTCAGTTTCCATTGTCTAAGACCTTACGGCCTTTAGATGATAGCGGTCTGGTAAACAATCAACATGAAAATATGAAATAAGGCACAAATATTTCACATCAAAGCTATTCACATCAGTGGCAATGTGTGTTTGTGAAAGTAGCTACACTTGGTCAATAAAAGATTGAATATATTTGCACCAGACCATTTGACAGAAATGGTAATGGATTCAACATCACCTGGGGCCTCTGTCTGGCTGATCCAGCGTCCTCTGTTCCTCTGAGTCCATGTGCAGTGTCCACATAAAAGGACACACACAGTGTAAACTCTATTGGATTTGTATGACGCTCACATTAGACAAACTCCTGACCGTCCTGGTAGTCTAGTTGTTTATTGCTTCTCCACACACTGTCCTTCACTTCATTATTTTATCATTTACTAAACTAAGTATGGCTGAAATCAACAGGTCTGAGTCCATCTTTGTTGTCACATGCCTTTATCTGCACTGCAAAAATTTATAAAATCCACTTTGTTCTGAAAATACTTCTTTGAAAGTACTCATGACATAAAGAACAATTCCAAAAAATATGATGTGTGATTGATTTCAGAAAAAAAACACATAAAGGTGTTTAGACTGATTTCTATCAGGTACCCTACATGTCATATGCTGACAGTATAAGGCAAGAGGGTCAAACCCATTATAGTTCAGGGGCCACATGCAGCCCATAATGATCTGAAGTGGGCCAGACCAGTCAAATAATAAAACAATAATATGTAAATAATGTCAAGTACAAACTTTTCTCTATGTTTTAGAGTGAAATAAAGTAAAATTACATGATGAAAATGTTTACATTTACAAACTATCCTTTAAAAAATGTGAATAACCTGAACAGCCATGAACAAACTGAAATTTATTCAGAAAAATCATTACAATTTTCACAACATTATGCCTCCATTTATTATGTACACATGTGCATTACAACGTACAGATCACAGTTGATTTATAAAGACACAAAATATTTAGTACCAGGCAGAATATTGGTAAAATTGTTGTGCTTGTTTCTCATCAGGTGTTATTAAGCCCCCCCCCCCCCCCCCTATAA
>JAPQRQ010000005.1:46052833-46063091 GCA_037367365.1 Apogon talboti
ATGGTATGGGAAACAAATACAGATATATAAGATGCATATTACACAGGTTGGTTTATAAGGCTGGTTTTCTATTTTACAGCTCTAATGTTAAGTATGGTGTATGACTCCACACGTCATTATGGAGTGTACAGTAGTATATATTTTAGCATGACTTAAAGAGCTACTTCTATGCACTGGGCTCTCTTTGCTTGTTTTGTATTTGTGTTTTGTTTGTAAGGTTGAATTTCTCTACTAGCTGTAATGTGGTCATTTTGTGACTTGAATGAATATAGAAAAAACACTTCAGTTTTAGCTCTCTCTATGTTTGTGTATGCCAGTTCACCTTAGTATTTGTATGTGGACCATTTATGGCAATAAATAAATTTTCCGGTAAAGCATGATGAGTAAGGGGGTGGGGGGCACAAAGTGTAGCCTAGGGGCCCATGACCACCTTAATCCTCCTCCTCCTCTGCCCGTGTTACAGGGCTACGACAGACTCAAAAGGCTTCTCAGTATGTGTGTAATGATGTTAGATCACTCATAGCGCTTATGGCATTGTGAGGGAACAAACTAAAGCTATTACCCACAAAATGAATCATAAGTGTAATTAATATGTAACTAAACAACTGCACATAAGAGGCTGATCAATAGTAGATTTATTTTTTTTTTTATATTTTATTTTTGATTTCTTCATAGAACAATAATACAATTATAAATACAATTGCATACTTACAAGACAGGACAATATCATCACCTCACAATGACAGGACCAAAGACAACAGACAGACACACAGACAAAGAAAAAAATATATAATAAAAAAGGAGAGAAACATATGAAACGAATGAGACATAGTTATCAATAGTAGATTTTCAAAGGCAGATATAACATTGGTTTACAGCAGGAAAAAGCTGATAAACTGATAAGATTACCAATATTGTCCCCAAAAATATGCAGAACTTACTATGTTATTAAAAAAAGACAGTTGAAAACAGATTAATGTGATCTATTCTGGTTGTAATGTTGATATAGGAGAATAAACATGATTCAAAGTGTATTTATTAATATTCATACCAAACCAAACTTTTTTTTTTCCCAATCCAAATCAAATCCATTTCACCCCAACTGTCACCTGAGAAGAAGCAAAATACTACCAAACGCTGTAGTGATAACACAACTGTGATTCTATTGTTAGAGTTAGACAATGGCGACATTATATTCTAGTGACTGTCTAGATGCAAAATTGTCAATAAATAGTTCCATTCTATTTCTTAAAAATCTGAAACGGCTCCAACTTTACTTGGCGCGGTTTGTGAATATGTGTGTGTATAGATTTTCATTATAGCCTGCTTAATCAATATGTATTGTTCTGGGGGAGAAAGAGAAATGAAACACTTCATGGTAACTGTAGATTTGAGAACAATTAAACAGAACAATCAATGTTATGGTCTCTTTAGAAACATCTAATTGCAGCCAGGAGGAACACAGTGGCACGTTATAAACTTTTATTTTTCTATGTTTATTTCCTGTAATTCTGGGTTATTCTGTGGTTTGTAACTGACCGGTAATGTAATCCTTTGTTTACACACAGCTATTAGCCTCTCACTGACCTGAAACCAACCTAAACTATGCAATAATGATCTATCACCGAGCACTAATTGGGCTTTTTTGGATGTAATACTGTTTATCTCTATTAAGTATTAGACAGAAGGAAGGTGAAATCCAGGTGTGGTTGTTACAGAATAAACTAACTATTATTAAAATATACAGTGTTTTGCTTTTGCTATGCAGATACTGCTGCTGCGCCATAAGAACCATTAAATAGTTGTATAGTTTGTGTTGAGAACAGACTGTTTTTCTCATACTACTGTGTATGGTTTGATTTAAAGTCCATTACCGACCTTGCTGACAGAGGATACTATTTATTTATCTTAGCTCTGTTTGCTTTCAGTGTAGCTGTTTACTCTTACCCTACTGTTTCCCTTATCTTTAACCTTCTCTATAACAGATTTTGAAAAAAGCATTCTGTTGTGTACTATTCATTCTCATATCAACTATCTCAACAACGGCTGTAGAGGGTATGTTTTAATGTGACCTTCCTACTGGAACAAGCCTCTTCAGGTGGAAGTGAATGGCAAATGTGCAGCATTGTATTTAGAAGGGAAAACCACAAAAACAGGTACCGTCATCTGGTTCAGTTAAAGGCAATTAGACTCAACAGTGTTCCGGACAACTTTGTCAAAGAATTCATGATTCATGGACTGTAACATGTGGCCAGAAAATAGCATATACACTGCCTGGCCAAAAAATACTCCTTCCACTGACCTCATTTTATGGACACATAACATTATTGAACCTCGACAAACAGTATCAACCCCAGATCATAACACTGCCCCCACAGGCTCACACTGTAGGCACTAGGCATGATGGGTAATCACTTTATCCACCTCTCTATCAATAAAACTTCTCTATTGTCACATGAAGAAGAATATGATAGGAATCACATAAAATAATATTCTGAAAACATGAATATTTAAATAAATGACTTATACATGATACAGTTCATGAGAACCATGTATAATCTGCATTCAAGTGTAGTTTCAAAATGTTTTCGGCCGTTTAGTGAACAGTAAGTTACGTGTTTCCTGTTTGGGGGCAAAAATTTGTGCCCAAGGCTCTCCTTTTAAAATATACACTCTCGTTATAAATGGTGCATGCACAGTAGACCCCCTCCAATATAAGAGATAGGAGAGAACCAAGCACCGCCCACAGGAGTAAACGTCACATCCCGAAAAGAATCAAAACCTTCCTCAGAAATGCAATGTCACAAGGTCATCTAAACCAGGGGGGAACACTTTTTTGGCTTGTTAGCTACTTTGAAAATAACCAAGACAAAATGAGGTACATCCTCTATATATTAATATATATCAGCGGATACGTCAGTAGGTAATGGTACTGGTATTTCTACTAGTAGCTGGATAGCTCAGGGGGTGATAGTACTCACTATGGTCTGGGAGACGGGTTCAAATACTGGCAGGAGTGATAACAATATTGTCATTTAGCCTGAAGGTTAAGGCCTTTCTTTTTTAATGCCATCCAATTCTACCCATCCTACCTTCACCCCTGGTCTAAATGCATTGTCCATACTATCAGTGGAAAAGAAACTTGTCAGGGACATATGTGACTTTAAGAATAGAGTCATGGAAAAATGTGCATGTTTGAAGGATAGACGGGTGAAATTTACAATAAAAAAATAAATGACTGAAAACACACACTGTGTATTTTTATTTTTATTTCAATTAATATTTTAATATAGTGGTGCATGTACTTTGGGGTATCCTAGTAGTGATATGTGGTCATAGTGCATCCGAAAACTGACTTGTATACTGCGCTCCACCCAAAAATTATTTCACCAACCACGACTGCCAGCAATACTGCACTTTATTTTAAGCTCCCACATAATGGTTCAAACTATATGTTATTTGAAAAGTGGTGAACTCCACTTTGCTTGTATTGGACTGAAAATGTTACACAATCTGATTTCTTTTTTCCCATGGTAAAGCAAATATTAAATAGAATGTCTGGCTAACTGGTTGAAACATCTGGGTTTTTGGAGATGTTATATTGAAATGCATATTTGAAGTTAATTTTAGCTGAATGCCAACCTGCATGATTGAACAATGAGTCAGAAATAGTGAGTAAATTGAAGCTAAATATTTTCTATAGCTGTGTGTGAGCTGTCTCTGGTAAAGCTGAAGTCAGCTGTTAACTTAGCAGTACTTGAAACACTGCTTGTTTGAAGCCAGTATGTGAATCTAATTTCAGCGACATAACAGGTCAAGCAGGCCTGTGTCCATGCAATCGCACAACAAATCCTTCCCACTTCAGATGTGGTTTTTATGTTTTCATCGCTGCCTCTCACTGAGCAGCCATTCTGCTGCTCAGTGGGTGACTTCTGCTGACTGGGGCGTCATAGATACCCTATGTTTTAGTCCTTTGTTTGGACAGCGTCTGGTCTGCTCAGTGCATTATAGAATAGAATAGAATAGAATAGAATAGAATAGAATAGAATAGAATAGAATAGAATAGAATAGATCTTTATCGTCACTGTCACAGGAACAATGAAAATCAGTTTAACAGTTCTGTTTTGTAGCAGCAAAAACACTTATATGTATAAAAATATCACACTAAATACTGGAAACCTAGGCATGTGCAAAAAAAAGACAAAAAAAAACTACAGGATAAAATATTAAATATACATGTGCTACTAAAGTACTACAAAAAATACTGAGATATACAAAAGCTAACTCTATACTACAAATGAGAAATGTGTATAACAGATAAGTCTATATACAGTATATATAGGATACATACAAGGTGAGATTAGGGGAACAGGGTGCATGTGTTGTGGCTATTGCATTGAGGTAGGGGAAGTACTGCACCGTCATTAGACTTGGGTGGGGGGCACATTTAATGCTTGTGGGTACAGTCTGATCCGGGTAAAACTTATCCAGGTAAAACTGTGCATGCAATTAAGGTAGGCAGGAGACAGTCATTACTAACAAATTAGGATTTAAGGTTGAGATGTCTCTTTAAAGGGTGATGCATAAATTAGGAGATATTTACTGTTGGGAGTTGGTCCATCCTGGCTGCATTAACCTCTTTGAACTCCAAAGATAACACCACAAAGCTCTGCCGTACTAACTAACTAAAGCTGGCAGTGGCAGACTCATCTGGCTTTTCTCATCTCTTCATCTAGGCCTATATATTGCTATTGATTCATCCCCGTTCTGGTCGTTCTTTTAATAGCCATTTAAAGCACAGTGATTAAAGTCTTGGGAAATTTTTCCATTAATGTATATTTGAACTGCTTGTTTTTCCCCTCCCTAATGATAGCAGATGCGTTTCGCTAGCAGCCATTAATGACTCAAGCACCAATTGGGAACATCTGTGCTATTTGAATTGTGCTTGAAAGTGTCATTCAGCCTCGTGTCACGTATTAGTATTGAAATAAACTGAGTTGTACGCTTCGATCGCAGGACCTACAGCTGAATTAAAAGTCAATGGGATGTGTTCTGCTCAGACTCTCGTGTTTTAACCCGGAGGGAATGCATACTATACCTAACGTGGAGACATGTTTTGCGGAGCTGCCGGTGAAGTGAGGATATGTTGTTTGATGGGGAGATGGAGGGAGGGTGCGAGAGGGGTGTTTGGTGAGTTTTTGATTGCATCTGGCACAGTCGGACAAAGACTACCTTCCCCCTTCAGCTGCTGGCGCTCGCTGACAGGTCTACTCTTGCAAGCTGTTGTGGTAACACTTGGCCGACAGCTGCAGATACAAATAAAGGCCTCACTTCAAGCTAAACGACAGGGAATATAACAAGGGCTGAGGCCCCATCTGCCTCTGATGGAGGTTTACAGGCAAAACCACACACTAACACATAAAAGCACCTATGATCACACGCGGCTCCATTACCTCACTCAGCTTTCAAGGCAACAATATATTTCTTTCCCTTGTAGAAAGTTGTTAACTTCGCAGCTGTATTCTTCATTCATTCATTCATCTTCTGAACCCGCTTTATCCTCACTACCTATGGGTGAAGGTGGGGTACACCCTGGATGAGTTGCCAGTTCATCGTAGGGCCGACACATACAGACGAACAACCAATCGCTTTCACATATGGGCATTTTAGATTAACCAGTTAACCTATCAGTGCATGTCTTTGGATGGTGGGAGGAACCCGGAGAGAACCCATGCAGACACGGGGAGAACATGCAAACTGCACTGGAACCGAACCCAGGACCTTCTTGCTGTGAGGCAACAGTGCTATCCACTCCACCACCGGATCGCAAGTGCTTTATTGTATTTATGTTAAACCTTTCAAAAAAAAATCTGTTTGTTTACCACACACTGCTCTTTACAAGAACACACTATTGTCCACACTCTGTTGCCCGTGTCTCTGTAGAGACAGAAATCCATTCCCTACACCTTTCAGCCCCCAGACCTTCCTTTTTTCCCCCCTCAAACAAAGTCACCCTAAGGGCCTCATTGTCCGGGCCCTCTTATTGCCTTGTTATCAACAGCAGTAGCAGGCCTGTACTGGCCCCGTGTGACACCACCGCAAATATTGGCATTACCTTTCTAATCATATTGCTTTCTCTGAAATGTCACTGAGGAAGGTGTGTGTGCTCACACTGCCACAATGTAAAGACCTTTCTTTTTTTTTGTCGCTTTTAAAAGCAAACGAAAGAGTCCTAATCTAGTGTGGTTTGTTGGAGCGGTGTTCAGGAGTGAGGGGCTATGCAGTATCTTCTCTTCCAGCAGTACTAATTTACCACAGTAATGAGCAAGCAGCCGTGCATGGTCATCAGGCAATTATATTTGGTTACCATGCAAACAGTAAGCATCATGGGATGTCATTATACAGAGAAATATACCCAGGCTCCATTACATTGGTAGGGGGAGAAAAAATGCTTGCCATTATCTAAATGCACACTTTTTTTTTTAGAGTGTGAGTGTAAATGTATAATAGTTTTCCTCAAGGGACAGGCTTCCTGGACATAAAAGTGAAATATTGATTTTTTTTTTCAGTATTGAGTTTTACTGTTTGGTTTATTTGTCAATTTATGAGGTGTTATTATGTCAAACCAAACTCAGGGACAATTGTATCTAGCCTCCTATGTAATAGTTTTTGTTCCAATTTGCAAAGATACTCACTGACACAAGCCATCGTTTATAAATAAAGAAATCGATTTCAAAAGCCTCATTTACCTTAAGCCATATGGATGTGGAAAGCAAACAGAGAGAGACAAGTCAAAACAAAGACAAGTACTTTCATTGATAGCAAATGCCAAAGCAAATTATGCATGATTATATTCCGAGATGCCCACTGGGTAGTATAATGGAAAATGCTTAACTGAATGCCCTGTTGGATTTTGGTAAATATGGATGTTTTTTATCAGCTGCGCTAGCCATAGCTGGATGAGACGTAATGCATGAATCTCATCTTTATTATTGAGTGAAACCAATTTGATCTTTGTCACATTCTCAGGACTCGGCGGTGTGAAATAATCCTATAATTTCACTGTCAAATAAACTGGAGGTCACAACACTGGAAGATGAAAAGGAACTCTTTGTTTTTAAGAGTCAGTGGGGAACAGTGCTTGAAAATAACATGTTGACAGTCCAGCAACTGTGACGAATAAAGATGGACCACTTAATCCATTTGGCAGAGTTGATTACTTGGTAACAATATGACTATTAGTATGGGCATAACTTGTCTTTAATTGTGGATGACTAATACAAAGCGGTCGCCACAGGAAAATAAAGGCCGGACCCTTGAGAAATAAAAAAAAATGAATACTGTGAATAAACTCCTATCATATAATAGACGACCGGTTTAGCATAATGTACACTTCTATGACTTAAATTTAATACATCCAACAAAATAATCTGGTTATTTTCAACTTTTTGCTGTATCCAATGTATTTTTGTGTGTTTTCAGTCAGTATATATGTGTTTGTAGAAACTTACCAGTAACTGACTGGGGGGTTTTAAAATTGAAGCAATCAAGGAAGTGATGAGATTGTATTTACAGTGCAATACAATATGTTTAAAGCTGCAGTGCTGGATATAGACCCCTCCATGGAGCATGCTGTCAATTCTGCATCTACAATGTGATACCCTGAGTTTGTCTGATCACAGGTGTTTTCTGACAGGTAGGAAGCTTAAATACACTCTGTGATTGACAGCTATTATTACCAATCGCTGATCAGATTCTGTTAGATGCAACCCAGATGTGATTCTCATGTTCTATATGTATATATGTGTATTTAGTCTTTTCATTTGGACCAAGAGGAAAGAGTTGCAAAGGAATTTTTGCCCATTTTCCCCATGGTTTTGGCTCCTGCACTTTTAACTGTGCAAACAAGCACAGACCAAAACATGGCTTCGTACTAAATAAGACATATTCTATTTATCAAACAGGGTAAATTATAAAATATAAAGGCCTGTCTCTGATACAAACCTCCTTCAGATAAAGGCGCGGCACCGTCTGCTATAGAGAGAGATTGTTGTGGAGGCTTTGGCCACTATTTTAGGAAATGCACTACTTTGAATTTGATTTACTCATGTATGTATCACTTTGAATTAAATCTTGTCCAACAGTTATTCAGCTTCTCATAGTCGGGTATTTAGTTTCCATAATCAGATTTATCAGTTATTGGTGTGTTGTTGTCCAGAACTATTATATGAGATGGTACTGGTATGTCAGCCTTTAGAAAACACCAGCCATTTGTTTATATCACAGCAGTAATTTTAAGAACCATTTAAGAACTGTGTTTGCCTCAGGATAACAGTAAATCATAATTTCCTCAATAAATTGTGGGTGAAACAACATTTCCCTTTTAAAACTAACATTTTATGGCTTTTCATTTGCTTTGCCTCGATCCATTCTCTGTGATACATACATTTTGTGACTTCTTTTGTGTGTCTTATACTGTACATTAAACTATATTTACTATTTGAAAGAAAAGTCTAAATGTATTGTCAACTCAACAACACTTTTATTTACTTTAATTCTTTTTACTTCCTGCATAATATGAAAAGGCAAATATGCTCGGAGAGGTTCATCGCTACCTTCATCATAAACTGTTGTCACCTTAATGAGGAGATGTTTGCAGCTATTGCCCATAAAAAAAAGTGCTTTCCTCACAGAACTGGGATGTCATTTATCTGGGTAACCTGTGCAATGAATGCAGATGTGATCCATTTGTATAGGCCCCTGAGCCCAAGAGATCCTGAGTCAGACTTCTTGTTAGGCTGACTGAGAAAGGAAAGTGGTGGGAGTAGGGCCTGGACCAAAGCTAGAAAAAGACTGTGAGAGAAATATTGGGTGGGCGGGAGCTCCACACTAGCAAATCAGCCCTAATTCTGTTATAATTCACAAGGCCAGGGCTCAAGACAGCGCTATCTGCCCTCAAGTCTTTTCCCTGTGTGTGATAGACTATTGTGGCGTGTAAAGGGGGAGGATGTAGAGGCGGGGTAATGAGGGGATAGAACTTGAGATGGTGGAATAAGGGGATGGGGAACGGGATGATGGAAACGTGTATTAGTTCCTATGGCAAGAGGGACAGAATGAGAAGGTCGACCCGGTGCTTTCCAGTTAAGCTGAGGGAGATTTTCATACAGCTTTCAATCAGAATGTAATCAGATTTTATGATTAGGTACTGGCTTTTTGGTGGGTGTAATTTCTCTGGTGATTTCCATAGCCTGAATGTGGACTATTTTAAACAATTTAACTTATTTGACACAGGAATATGTACCTTTTCAGTACACCTACGCCTATTTTTTTTACGTTATTTTTAACAAATAAAGTATATGGACAAAGGAGTGTAAGAAAATATCAGTAGACTTGAGCATGATGATGTAATGTTTTGTGATACTGTTTCGATTCTCAAAAGATCTTTCCATTTTTATTTACATATTACTGACATATTACATAGCAATGTTCTAATCTATCTCAAGCCCTTGAAGCTGTCTGACTTGATAATGTAAACTGAGACAGGAAGTGGCATAAGGCTGCACTATTAAATCTTCTGATGACATAAAAAGCCAATCAATTAATCAATCAAATCAAATTGTATTTATATATCGCCAAATCATAACAAACGTCATCTCATGACACTTTACATATAGACCTGGTCCAAACCAGACTCCCAAAAAAGTAGTTCCTTTACCATCGATTTGACATAATATATAGTATATAATGATATAGAGTATATATGACCTTGCTTGTAATATTGCAGTGTATTACAACCAGAGATATGAAGTAATAAAGTGTAATTATGTTGTCACTGTACTTAACCCATACAGACCCAGTGCTACTTTTGTGGTAGTTCCAAAATGAATTTTTTTCTCTATTTTTAACCTTTCTTAACTGATTCATCACCATTTATTCTAATATTATGCTCTGTATTTTGCATTTTTAAGTATAAATCAGATATTTTCCTATATTTAATGTACTGATCATGTAAATGTTCATTAAAGCTCAGATTAAAGTTGAGGGTTATTATATCAAAAACAGAGAAAACTTTTTTTTAAAAAAATTATTTACATGTATTGACAGATTTTGTAGGTCAACAGTTATTAAACATTTTTGATCAGTAGATGGTTTTGGTCGTTGGCGGAAGTTTGAGTCTTTATGGGTTAAGTAGAGTTTTCAGGCATCTGACCACATTTCACTTAACTGTACCGCCTACTCGTTACATTTCCAAATTATA
>JAPQRQ010000005.1:46179119-46190305 GCA_037367365.1 Apogon talboti
TTTTTGCCATCTATAGTGCTCACTTACTTTGTGTGTCATATTACAGTATTGAAATTTGTACACTGTTGACTTTTCGCATCATATACTGTATGTGTGTTTATTTGTTTTTATAGTATTTCACGATATTGAAAAGCTTACAAGGTGAAGACATACAAATAAGAAGACCTTGACGCTCTGTTGAGTTTAGAGTAAAAAAAAAAATAAAAAATTCTGAAAATGTTTACATCTACAAACTATCCTTTAAAAGACTGTCAATAACAGGAAAAACATGAAAAATAAGAACAATAAATAGCTTATTGTATACTCATGGTCAGTATTGTTATGTCAGTGAGGGCAAAGAGTAAATCTATGCAACTAAGTTCATGTCAGAAATATTATACAACTTATTAACTTCATATTGATTTATATATGCTTTGACCATATCCAATGAAATTATTACAACTTACAAATGACAGTGGATCTACAAACACACAACAAACAGAATGTTGTTAAAATGATACAGATTTTTCTAAAGACATTTGAGGTTGTTCATATTTCTTCATGTTATTCCATTTTTTGTGAAAGGATAGTTTGTAAATGCAAACATTTCTTTGTAATTTTCCTTTTTTTTATACAAAAGAAATAGAACATTTTGGAGGAGAATTGCATTATTTATCGGTTATGTTATTTTACTGGCCTGATTCACTTGTGTTTGAATTGGTCTCTGTGTGGCCGCTGAATTACAATGATTTTGACATCTTTGATTGTTAATATCTTCAGTGTAAATTTTGCATTTCACAAATTCATCCCACAGGCTAGATTGGACCCTTTGGTGGGCCGACTTTGGCCTGCGGTCCAAACATTTTCAGCTCAAGACAGAAAAAAAATCTGTTTTATGTCTACTTGAAAAGTTAATTTACAAACACTTTATGCGACACATTCAACAATATCATTTGGACATTACCAAGACTGTTGTACTGGACCACACATCCACAGTGCTATTGTTTGACTTTGGTCACTGCACAAAACGGTCCTTAGTAGGAACTTACAAACAGGAAGACAATGCTTGCACAATAAAAAACTCTGTTAAACAATGAATGGGTTCAATCCACTGAAACACTACATGGCTTTTAGTTTGTAATCAAAGGGAAGGGTTGTATTTGTGGAAAAGAGCAATGTAGTATTTTTAACATCACTGAAATGAGCAGAAACTAGGCTTTGCATGACCATTCCTACTTGAAATCAAACATAAAGTCCTGCCTCTCATCCACCCAACTGCAAATAAAGATAAAGTAAAAGATACAACTGGGCCACTAATACATGGTGTCCATAAAGTCTCCTCACAATTTAACAAATGTATTAGAAAAGCAAATGAATAGACAAAAATGTGGAAATTATTACAAATTGAAAAGTAGATATTGAAGTTTTTTTTTTGGTTTATTTTTTTTTGCCTTATTTAATCCACCTCTACGTGGGACCATTAGTTACATGAAGCACATCCAGAGGCTGTTTCATAGACTCATCAATGGTGTCAATGACATCAGTGATCTATTACTTCAGGTCGTTGATGTCCTGTATCTTTGTTCGATACATGATATCTTTAACATAACCCCATAGAAATTAATCCAGGGCAGTGATATCTGGTGAACGAGGTGTCCAGGGAATTGGACCATCCCTTCCAATCCACCGGTGTGGAAATGTTGGATTTAGGAACCCACCAACATGCAGTCCCCAATGTGGTGGTGCACCATCTACCTGGAACATGATGGTTGGTTGAAGGTCATCCAGTTGTGGTGACACATAGTCAGTCTGAGGGTCAAAGGTCAACATTTGCACTAATTGATCTGTCGTTGAAGAAAAATAGACCAATGATTCGATTACACATGATCCACAATGTGATTAAAAACTCTGAACACCCCTGAGTTTTTAATCACATTCAAGAACAGATCTCATTGATTGCTTTTGTATTAATTTTCTATTTTAAAAAGACTTTGTGGACACCCTGTATATCATCATGATGTCCACATATTTAATGACTCGTCCTCAGTTAAAACAGTGGAATCTTAAAACGTAAGTCATGAGTATATAAATATAGTCAATAGCTTCTAAAATGTGATGTGTAATGTTATATAATCTTCTTATTTTGTCTTGTACATCATTTATTCTCATTATTGTTTACATGCTTCAAAAGAACACTCTTCTTCTATGTTAAGTCAGGAAATAAATGCACATATCGAACCATTCTTATGTATTTTACTCTGCCAGTTGCCAACTATAACTTTGGGAAAGGCAGCTCTAGGGGAACTCTAGGCACTGAAACATACATATGTGTAGTACTTGCAGCTTTCTGGTGTGGATATCCTGGTGTATAACTTGAAAAGTCCACACACTGAAACTAGACATAACAAGTAGTACCACCTGCAACTGCACAGTCCCACGTACTTCTTTATGTTCCTCCACTCCACAGTCTCCTACGGTCTTTCTCCATAGTTTCTGAGTATAGATGGGGTCCATTAGACCTGCTGGTGCCGGTGTGAGTTGTTTCTGTGCTGATATAAAAACAGTTCATCATAATATTACTTGTGTGTGTGTGTGTGTGTGTGTGTGTGTGTGTGTTACGCCCTCCCCTGTGCAGAACATGATTAGCTTTTACTCTTCAGGATGAACGCATCACCTCCCCAGCCTCCTTTAATATAACCTCAGTCATTACTGGAACAATTTGATAACAATAACATCCGTTGTCTCTGCCTCATATGTGTGCATTTATTTGCGGTTGAACAGAGATGCGTCACTGTCTGACTTAATCGCTCTCTTCTCTTTCAAATCCGCGTCATAGTTGCTTTGCTTCTGACATCTCATTCCTTTTTTCCTGTACACCCCCCTTATGTCTCTTCCCTGTTTTGTGCGTTGTCTTCCACTAAACATTTAGTGGTCTTTATTCTGCTCCTATTTCTCCCATTAGTCAAACCTTGAATTAAAAATAACCTTGAATGAACCTAATGAAGCAACTCAGAAACAATATAATAATAATATAGTCAAAAACTCAATATCACAGTCTCTTTACTAAAGTTGGCCCAGTTTTCTTTACTAAACATTATATCAATGAAAAATAATGTAATTATGTAAATATTCAATGGCAGAGTTGAATGATCTTTTTACAGTTATTGCTCAAGGATCCTTACTGAAACATAATTAAAATGATTCAATGTAGTGCTATAATAACACAATTTTTATTTGTTCTTCTGTTACCAATTTTTTATTATTATTAGACAAAATATCCTGACTCATAACTTGCGAAATAATAAGCGAGTTTCTCCAATTTTCTCATTTAGCCCTTGATTTAAATGTAACATTCTGAAAGCAAATGCATTTTCCCACCAAAAACACACACACTGTTGTCATGACTAAGGATGAATATTGGATGTAGCAGCAGGTGCCTCTGCCTTATCAGACCCAACACTCAATACTGACGACTGTGGGGGAACATCAATGAATAATTCATTGCTATGTAAAACTGATATTGATTGTGAGATATTGTGAAGTAAAATAATTAAGTAGGTGTCATAATAACGCATCTTTAACTCTATGAAAAATACACTTATTTTCAAAGCCAAAAGTTAAAGAAATCAATCTATTCTTGGTTCTTAGAATTGTGTGCACTCATTTTTCTTTGCTCAAAAATATTGAGTTTCAAAGAAAATGTGATGAAACAATAAAACGTTTACAAATGAGTAAATTTGTCTTGTCTTTTCAGACACTTTTCCAGACATTCAGACACGAAAGACACCAAATGAAGCGGTGTTTCACATTTATTTTGTCTTGTTCTTGCTGCAAACAGGTCTTAAAGTCTGTGTGTGTGTGCGTGTGTGTAGGTGTGTGTGTGTGTGTGTGTGTGTGTGTGCAGGGTCTGCTTTGTTGCATTTTGTTTTCCAAGATGCTCTATGGATACTCTGTAAGGCCAGGACTTTGTAATGTGTATACAATATGGAATTCAACATTGAAATATTGAAAAATCATAGATGTTCTTGCAGAAGTTGCAGCACACGTTGATTCAAAATCTCACTGTATTTGTAATGATAGTGACCTTTAACCCCAGACCCAGACTTCTGGTCTTGTTGGTAACAGTCTGGATAGTAATTTCTGAGTCTGTTACATCTGTATTAGGTCAAGGACTTCAGCGCGTTAATTTCAATTAATTAATTAATTACAGGACAAAAAACAGCGTTAAAAAAATAACCCATTTAATATAATTTTATTTTTCACTCCAGACAACATGGAACGTTTCTCGTTCGGGAGATTTAAATTTAAAAACAGTTGGGTGGAAGCTTAGATAAGAGCACTGATGTGTTCAAACTATGCCACAAAGAGTTTGGATACCACCGCAGTTATTCAAGCCTACGGTTCCACCTAAATGATAATAGATAACACGTTGTGGCTAGAACGAACACCAGAGCCAATGCTAACGCTAAAGCTAACACTAATGCTAAAGGTATTTTCTGTTTTGACAGACTTCAAAATAAAAGAATGAAATTATATTAATTAAAGCCTTTTTCTCTTAATAATTATCAGCTTTGTTATGACTCTTACTGTTGAAAATCAACTGAAATATCTGAAAATAAGACAAGTAATGTATCATTTTAATATAAACTTAAACCAACATGAATTGCCTGGTTTTCTCTGAGCTCAAATTCGTCCCAACAGTCCTACAGATAACGTCATCTGACCCCATTCATGAACTGCTGTGCAGAAAGGCAATTTAAACAAAATTCAGCAGCTTTATGACACTGAAAAGCAAGTAAAAGGGAAACAGGGACTGAGGTCAGTTAAGGGACCTAAAGGAAACTGAAGAAAAAGTGACTTTTTCAGCGACGATATCATTAACTGAACATAAACCCAGTGTGTCCATCCACTGTCATTGATCCAACTACATGGCTTTTACTGGTGAATCAATGTTGTATAAGATGATAGTGTTTCCACGGTAACTATGGAGCCTCTGAACGTCCAAATGGGTCATATCTGATGACTATGAAAAGATGACAAACTGCATTTAACACCAATTATTTCAACATATTGATAGGTTTCGTGGTTCAGAAGTTATTAAACATTTAGATCAGTAGATGCTTTTGGTCGCTGGCAGCTGTGTGGGTCTTTTAGGGTTAAACATGTCCATAATATTTCCTCAGATGATTCAGTAAACTTGTTTCCTAGACCTTTCCCGGATGCTGCTTTTGTACCAAATCATGATCACATCACCTGATTTAAATCACATCATTCTTACTTCTGAATTTTAACTCATTATTCATCCTAAATTGCCTCTTTTCTAACTTTTTCTTGAATATGCTGCAGTCTTAATGTGAGAAATGTCTGTTTTGAGCAGATAACACATGAAATATGTTGTTAAATTTGAACATCACTGATTTATTTTTTTAATTTCCATTTTCCATACCATGCCAGACTTTTCTAATATGAGAAAGTGTGAAACAAGCCTTGAGGACTCCGGAAGAATTGACTTGGGTTATGCTGTAGTAAGTGAACTCTCTAGTATTGACATACTGAAGTTCAATCTCTGTGTTTTGGGAAATGATGTTCAGTGTTCTCGACTTAGCTGCTGAGGTGTTTCCACTGTGGTGCAGAACAGAAAGATCAAGACGGAACAAAATGTACTAAACACAAGCAAAGTACTGTTACAGAGACAAAATCTCAAAGATGAATGAAAGAAAAATTGAACAGATTGTAAGACCTGATGAGACGAATCTGTGATCTGTGTGTGAGCTCTAAAATAAAACTGAAGTGGAAAAAACAAGATACCAACAGTGTTTTATTTATCAAACCTGGAGCGAATTATCACAAATCACCAACTGTGCTTTTAAAGGAGAATTATGCAAAAATACAAGTACATTTTTGAAAAGATGAAACAAAAAGATGTAAAATTCAGAGAAAAAGAAAAATACTTGCTACTTTAATTTCCCACAGTGGCTTCATACAGAGGCTGAGGGAAAAAATGCACAATGTAGCTCCACCAACCTTGAAGGAAATCAAAAGAACAGCAGCTTTGTGGAGAGAAAAATGAGAGCAATAAATAAAAGCAATATCAGAGCATTTTATAATATCAGACAAAGAGGGTAAAGGCAGTTGAGTGTGTGTGTGTGTGTGTGTGTGTGTGTGTGTGTGTGTGTGGTTATTAAACTTGAAATTGATTTTGGTGTTCACTGAGCTGCTAATGCACTGTGGCGATTGCTCTCTGTTCATAATAAGTTGCAGTTTTTATTACATCTTTTTTTTTGTAATTTTTCATTACTTTTTCACTACTTCTGAAGTTCATATAATGTTTTTTTAATTTGTTTTTGCATGGGCTTTTTGTATTGTGTGTATGAAAAAAGATTATATATATATATAATGTTTTGAATCATTTACATCCAATGCGTACATTTTACTGCATTTGGAATTGGTTTTCTTGAACAAACCAGGACTTGAACATTGTTGCATCATTAGACGATTGTGTCCTCTTCCGGACAGATCGTTGTAATTAGCTGCTATCATTATAAATCAGACGCCAATCTGACGCAGGTTGCAGGTGTCGGTTTAATAAGAGGAAAACTTAGGTTGTGCTTTGATGCAAGAGCAAAGACAGACTGTGTTTCTCCATCTGACCCGTGTGTATATTCTCTGGTTTCTTCTATTTTTGTTGCAACCTTTTAGTGCTTCAGACCTTTTTGAGGCGAAGGATGCTTTTCAAACCGAGGATGTTTTGGTTAATGCTCTTTTTAACAGGGGTTTCTACACATACATATCAGTTTTATTTGATGCCTCTTGTCTTGTGCTGCTGTACATTTACATTCCCTGTACTTATCTTATGCTTTACTTGTGAGTTTCTGTATTCATAAATATCGTGTTCCTGTTGCTAGGCTACACTGTGTGGTAAAGAATTGATGTTCTTATAACTTCCACAGCCTTACATCTTGACATATTGGCGCCCTGCGGACATTGATTGTAGCCTTAGATTATTGAGTGTGGCCCCCTCGCTGTTTCAGCAACACCCCTATTACTGGGAATGACCCGGTCAGTGGAGTGTCTGAAGTCATGGAACTCCTAATCACTGCAGCTCAGATAGATGTTAGGACTGGGAGCTTTAAAGTCACCACTTTCCTATCATTTATGATGCATGTGTGTTCATCCACATTTTTATTCCAATGTTTGCTTTAGGTCTGAGATGTGGCATGAAAATGGAATATGATTGCTTTAACTTTTTCTTTTTTTTTGTCCAATTCATGATTTTCCTTCCATCAACATGAACATGTTTAGCTTCCTGGAGGACATGAGTTATTATGAAGGCATTGTGTCCTTAGCAATTTCTTCAAACATCTTCTCTAACGAAACTACAGATCGGATTCATTTAAAATTTTTGACAAATTTTTGAAATATTACAAATGTGCCTTTACTTATAATGGTCCGTATTTTGATGGTTTATAACAATTGGTTAGAGATATCAATATAGTTACTATTGAGCACTGATAGGAAGTCATATTTGGACTATCATTTGGGTCCATGACCTTTGACCTTCAATTACTTTGAAGGGTCAAGCTCAAGGTCACCAATGTTTACATTTCATCAATCTTCTTCTCCAAAAGTACACGTCGAATTTATTTCACAATTTTTATGTAGCTTCTTTTGGACAATGTCTTTAAAGTTTTGAGAAATTCTGATTTTTTTAGTTTTTGATGGATTTTTGAAATATTAAAAATGTGCCTTTACTTATAATGGTCCATATTTTAATGGCTTATAACATGTATATGGTTACAGATATCAATATCGTTACTATTGAACACTGATAGGAAGTCATATATGGACTTTGATTTAATTAGTTGAGTTCTCCTCCAGTGAAAGTACCACCCACTTCTATTGGGAGGTTGATCTCCTGCATCCAGACCACATGACTCTAACACAGAGACAGAACCTGACAACCTCACACATTCAACTTGTTACTGACTCTTGACAGAACATGCTGGTGAGATACAGGGACACTGGTCCTATTTTTGTCTACTTTTGGACCATTCATCCAAACATAAGCAGTTTTATGTCACTGAAGGAGGTTTAGTGAAGATTTTTGAGAACTCCGGTTTGGTGTCCACAAAGAAAATGAAGAGATTAGACAGCAATGGCAACACACATCAACAGTTGTGTAAAGAATCTTCATGTGAAACATCAAATATAGGCCATATAGTGAGTGTGTGAGTGAGTGTTCAAGCAAAGTTTCTGCAGCGACACACATTTGGGTTTTGCAGTCTTTGCTGATTCAGTTCACATGTTTCTGAGGTGCTTTGAAGAACAATTATAAGCATTTTATAAGTTTCAAAGACATTTGTGTCACAACCAAACCTTTGGACCAGGGGTGGACTGGCCATCGGGAGTACTGGGAGTTTTCCCGGTGGGCCACTGGGTCAGTGAGCCGGTGCGGCCGGTGAAAGGGAAAAAAAAAGCTTTTGCCAATGACTATACCAGTGGTTCACAGCAGGGAGGGGGGGTGAGCGACAGTGTTGTGGGTTGTTTGGAAAGCTGAACAGACGGAACGTACAGAAGGCACAGACGCATTAATCATTTTTATCACTTAGAATGGACATATACATTGAAAACTTAAAATAATTACAAATTTAGCAAATAAAGTTATATACAACTATTTACATGAAAATGCAAGCAATGCCTCGGACATTTTTTTTAGGAAAACTACAGACTATACTATTTATAAAACAATCTGGTGTCACAATATGATGGACAAACCTGAACCCTTTTTATAACTCAGACAACTATATACAACTATTTATGACAATAATCACAAGATGCCACACATCTGATTGGTTAATCTAGTTCACTTTTCCACCAAACGCGGTCACATGGATTTTGTTTCATGCAGTTACTTCCCTTTAAGCCCATTTTTACTGTCTCTTGCTGCACCGATTTGCTGCATTTTTCTCTATGTGAACTATGAAATGATAAAACATGATTCAGAATTAGTTTTCTTAACTAAAACTCCACGATGAGTAACATGCTTTGAACCTATGTGTAACTTATATTGAACTTTTCTCCAATGCATATTTACATATGTAGATGTATTTGACTCACCCAAAGCGTTTCAGCACCTCCTCTCTGGACAGCGACCAGACTTTGTTGTGCAGCACGAGATAATACTTATAAAACCTAATATCACCATAATCTTCAAATTTTGAATTACATTTAAAAAACTAATGAACTAAAATAACATAAATTAACCCAAATATTAATTATTTATTTACCAAAGCCACAAGGAGCTGCAGCAGAGGGATGCTTCATGTGTCTCCAGAGCTGCCTGGTAGGTTATATACAAATGGGGTTGACAGGAGGAACCCGTCAGTACTCCTCAAGATGCCGTTGTGAGCAGAGACATGGAGGATCCACCACCAGGAGAACTACCAGCTGTCCTCCAACATTTGTGTTTTTATTGGCTATGACAACTAGCAGCGCTGTATCTGAAGCTCGCTCATAATTCAAAAACTCGTAAGCCGGTGCACTCCTAAGTCAGTTTATCACTGTACATGGCTTGTATTTATTGGTGTATTTGATGCACACAAACTGGAGTTCTAAAAAACCTTCACTTTAGAAAACATTTTTAGACAGATTTGAGCTAAAACACTGTTTACTTGTAGATGAATGTGGAGAAAAAACTTTTGCGTAAAATAATTTGAGCTATAATTGTCCTGATAAATCTTCATAAACCTACTGTGACTCTATTTTGAAGTTCATGCCAACTCTTTACTACCTGACAAAGCACATATCATTATAATACATCTCCTACCCCTACTTTTTATTACTCTGAGTCACTTTATAACAGTAATATATGGAAGCAGAAACAGGAGTTTATCTCTGTAACTTCTGTAAAATCAATTAAGTATTGACCTTTACTTAAGTAAATATTTCCACTGTGAGAAATGTGAACATTTTTTTTTTTTTATAATTCCACCACAATAGACCTTAATCAAATACATAATAGTACAGAGAACATGATGAATATTGCACATATTTATTTCCAGCTGCATTCAGAGTCCAGAATTCCCCTGCAGGTATCCTTGGACCAGAACAAAACGCTGGCAGCACCTTCCATTTCAAGGACTGGAAACACAATTATTCCCAAGGACCCTGAGAAAATCATATACATAAAAGAGGGGGGAAAAAGTTTAATTGCCTGTAAATGTTAGCCTCTCTCTTTCTGTTTTTTTTTTTTTCTTGAATGATGTGTTCAGTTGTGAGGAGGTGAAGGTGTGTTAATTGAAAGAGAAGATGATGGAATTATACGAGTCTAAAAGAAAAGCAGAAATTAAAAAAGCACTTCCAACAGGAGACTGAAGGTTAATGATGTCATTACATGTATCATCCTGTGAAATATGGAACTGGGACTGGTAAAGTGGGTTTCATCTTCACAGGTTAACGCTGGAAATCCAAACTCCTTCACCAGCAGTAATGTGTGACATGCTTTAATGTGCTGAAAATTGGTCTAGATTACTTCGTATTTTTGTCAATGTTAACTCACTTGTCACTGAAGCTGTTTTTTATACATTTGTCCAATTCCTTCATTTTCCTGTTCGTCTTCTCGCTCCGTCCTTGTCTCCGTCCATCGCCTCTTCGTATGTTCTATTCACGGTGCATGAATTCCAAACCAATTTTACACCACATTGCCTGGGCCCTCTCTCTGCAAAAACAGCCAGACTCTCCCACTCCAAATCCAACTCCTGCACTCCCAGCTAGTTGAAGTGCAACCACATCAGTGGATACAGCATTCCTGCTTTTATTTTCTTTATTTTTACAGCAGGTTTGATAGAAACCTTTAATTATGCCCAGAATCAATTTTGGTGTAGGAATCATTTCACGACTTCGGACATATTATTTATGAAGTGAATAACAGAGCGTGTTTGACACGGAGCTGCTTCGCTTTATCAACATCTCTGAGGAGGACATGTGTGGAAATGTTTGTATGTCTGTGAGGAGAGGAGGGATGTTGGACTGTTAGCCAGCATTCAGTAGATACTGAGAGAAGTCTGGTTAGAGCCTGTAGTGTGTTGTTAATTTTGAATATGCTATATGGACAAAAGAATTAGGGCACGATGAATTCAGGTGTTTCTTTTCTAACAGGGGTCTGGGATACAAAACAATAATGACAAATGACATAATATAGTTTTATA
>JAPQRQ010000005.1:46227695-46244728 GCA_037367365.1 Apogon talboti
AGATAGATAGATAGATAGATAGATAGATAGATAGATAGATAGATAGATAGATAGATAGATAGATAGATAGATAGCTGATTCAGTTGTCCTCAAAAGTATTCATACCCCTGCCATTTTTTGTGATTTTTTTCTTTTTGTGATGAAATGAATGAGTTTCGTCAAGTTTGTTTGTGACTTATATGTGATACACAAGTGATGGAATAACAACAAATGATACTTGAAGAAACACTTTATTTCAGGAGTATTTTATTCATGGATTTCCAAAAACAGCCATGTTCAAAATTATTCATACCCTAGGTTTACTAAGTCCCATGTCTTTTTTCACTCTGGTCCTCATCCCCTCCACAGATTCTCTATATGATTTAGGTCAGGACTTTGACTGGGCCCTGTCCTTCAAGTATCATTTGTTGTCATTCCATCACTTGGGTATCACATATAAGTCACAAATCCCATTCTGGGAAATTGCATTGCAGCAACAGCATTTGACATAGTAAAAAATAGAATACAAGAATGAAAAATAGAACACAAGAGCAAACACACTATACATAATAAATTAAAGTAGGAACAGAACTGGGTAAGAAGTCTGGATAATTTAACAGTAAGGTGCAGTAATAGACTGTAATGTGCAAGTAAAAAGGATCCATATATTACATGCAATTAATAAAGAAATGAGTAGAGGTGAAATGTTACGAAATAGTTTGTAGGCTTAGAGAATGTAGAATGTAACATAGTCAGGATGTTGGGAGATGACCACTTGAACAGTGCAGTTTTTAGAGACACTGTTTTCCACATGTTTGACCAACTAAAACCACCCTGAGGTGTGCACAGTGTTGTGAATGATCACTGTAACCAAAGCAAGGACACTGACATTTTCTCTTCATGACACTTGCTTCAATGCTTTTCCCAAAACAGGTGAAAGGGTATTAATCTAAACCCATTCCTTTTACTCCGGTCATCTGCAGTTCACAATATGCACAACAATCGGCCCAGCTATGATCAGTGTTCCTACTGCTCAGGAGGGGTCTCCACAAAACCAACCCAGAATCTAGCAATTGCCATTTCACTGTGAGAGCCAAAGCCATTAAGGTTTCTCTGCTTTCCCACCAAATGAGGACTACTGGCCGATGTGGTCTGTACACTGGAGTGCTGCAGGAAGTGCTCTTGTTATGCTTACCTTTTGGAAGCCTGGCCCAAGAGATGTGGCCGTGATCTTTAGAAATTCTGGCCAGTCCTCTGTCTATTCAAACTTTCAGGCATTGTGGGGGAATTTTTTTATTTATTTATTTATTTTTCTAGAATTGCAGCAAAAGGTAGTGACATTAAATGACACAGTGTGGAAATAAATGATCTGCTAATGAAACACTTGACATTTTGACCCCGCCCACCAAAGGAGAGACAAGGGGTATTGATTATGGTTCGGTTTGTTTCTTTGTCTGTTAACATTATAACAGCAAAAGTATTGGTTCAATTCACATCAAAGTGGGTTTCTAGATTGCCAGTGACCCAGAGTAGATGTCATTCTGGGAAAAGTAGGTCAAAGTTCAACATTTTTAGGAATTTTTAAAATCTTCTCATTTACTTATAATGGATGAAATAAGTGCAAGGGGAGGGGTTTGTTGTGCCTGGCACCACTTGTTTGGCATTATTTGTGTAGTTCAATGCATAATAGTTGTTGATTTTTTTCCTTTCATCACTGTGCAAAAATTTTACAGTTGCCTTTCAGTATATTAGAATTCAAATGGCCTTAGAGGAAATGAGGAGCCTGCATCTACCATGGGTGCACATACCAGTTTCCACATCTGGGCAGTAAATATGTCAATATATCACTCTCTTTCTTTTTGCTCTATAATTTAGCAGTAATCCAAACCCCATTCAACTAAATATGGGAGTTAATACATAACGTCCAAACTCCTGGTTTTTTGCTGGGTGGTGCACTGGTACACTGCAACAGCATGAATAAAACTAGAGTAAAAAGTACACAAAAAGAAGTAGGATTATCAAAATGCTACATACTTAATAAAATTCACTGTCTGGTCAAGACAGAAGTCCCAGCAGCTTTAGTCAATTTTGCTGGAGAAAAAACACTATGAATGCATTTTTTGTAGGTTTCTGCACAATACAGAAACAGTTGGTGCAGGAAGACAAAAAAATGTTGATTTTTATTTTTAATAACACGGAGCAAATAAATAATGAAGCTTGATATTCTGCTGCTCTATCCATGCAACCTTCTTTTTTTTCTCTAGGATTCATCCTGTCTGTAAATAACCAGCCTATAAAATACACCATCCCAGGGTTTCCTGTTAATAAAAAGAATCGTCATTTTAACCTCACCAGTGCAGCCTCTGTCTTTTATTTTTAATTTGACACAGTTTATACTTCCAGTTGATGCTTTACCAAATGTGCCCTCCACGCCCCAGCAATACACACACAATACAGCTAATATAGCTGTAGAAGGACCTTTGTGTTCACCCCAGAGCTGAAACACAATCTCCCCAACCACTCGCTTTGGAACTAAAAGTCATTGGCATCAATTAGGGATAATCTTGTTCAGTGATCAGAGTTTAATGATTGGTCTGGGAGCACTAAGAAAGAAAGGTAAGTCAGCATCAATGAGCGTAGCATTTACTGATTGACTCGTGAAACCCCTTTAGCCTCTCTACTGCAATTACCCGGGAAATTTCTATCAATATACACATTATAGGCCTTAATTTTCTCATTTAAATTCAGCCTGGTCTGGACAGGAATTAAAATTACAGTGCAAACAAAAGAATTAGCTTTCTTCTGATTGATTTTGCAATGGGAACAAGAAAAAGGCCCTTAGAATGCATTTGAGGGCTTTGTATTGTTTTATGTTTTGACTTGCAAAATAATTTTGTTCCCTGTTGTTGTTGTTTGTTCTTCCAGGAAGTAGTTTTGTGGTGAGCATGGGCAGCTTCCTGGATGTTTCCAATTGGTTAAACCCCGCCAAGCTAACCCTGTACTATCAGACCAACTCGTCCACACAGTGGGTCCGAGATTACTGTGGCCAGAGGACCACGGAGCCCTGCGAGCAGCTGTGTGACCAGGACACAGGTCAGTACACACACACCCATCATTCATGTTTTAACCCTCATTTAAGGTACTTGCATATCAAACAGTACTCAAGTATTTTATGTCAAAATGTTCATGCTGTGTAGTAAAAACAAACGGTATTTAAACTGAGGCTTATTTTTTGTCTTAAAGCACCGTTGAAAGAGATCATTCAGCCCAAATACTGAAAATCTGAAGTCCAATTTTTTGGAAATGTCCAAAAAACACATTTTCACTCATGTGAACGAGGTGAATTGGTGTTGAAATAGGTTCACCAGAGTCTTAGTTTCACAAAAGTAGTGGAATATATGAATGAAATAATAGGTAAGTGTAGAAAACATGTCTAAAATGAGACTTTGTAAGACTGTTTTTGAGCATAAATGTTATCTTTCATTCTATTTTTACTAAATGTCTCAAATGTGAGATAATTAAGGCTGATAATGAGTTCATATTACATATCAAGCTTCATTAGATGTGTGCAAATGAGAAAGGGGCATTATATTATATTATATGATATTATATTTACTAAACACATCATATTTACTATATTTGCATACTGTATGTATGTAAATATCCAGCTGCTCATAGATAAACAGGTTTACAGTATTTCTGTCCTGTCTCTCATATATATACACATACAACTGGAATATGTCGGGGCTTAGTGATTCCTGATTGCCTATTGGTTGGTAAAAGTTGACAGATAAGGATTCAACCTATGTTACACAAATTGAGCAAAGTAAGATTGATTCAATTCTGTACAGTAAGAGGTGAAGATACGTGTTTATTGATCTGTGATTGGCTCTAACTCTGGTTGTCAATCATATGGGCGTCTGTGGAAAGATGAGATTCTCTGGTTCAGGTAAGTATTTTAACTGCTTTTTTGTGGTGTAAATTGGCAAAAATATTACTAAAATATTACTAAAACATAGAAAAACAGAAACAGAAACATGTGGCTTCCTTAGAGGGTTTTAAAAACAAACAAAAACTGTGAGAGTTTCAAGTCTGCACGTCAGAGTGAAATTGAAACCAAGTTTTTATTCATGACGGTGATTTGATAATGTCATGTGATCTGATCATGGCAGCGTGAAAGAGGCCATTAAGGGTTTAAATCCTCAGAGGCTGACCTAGAATCAGCCGATCACTTTACATCATGAAATTAGCATCTAACTGAATGCGAGCGGCCCACCTGCTACCTGTGCCTTTGTGAGACCGTGTTTATTTCCAACATATCAAACTGCCTGCGTGAACTTCCACAGGGTTGTAGTTGTACCTCATAAAAGCACTGCCTCAGTCTGTTAGTTTGTTTGTCAGTTGTATTAAAAGCCCAAGGTGAGGCTGCAGAATGGCACTTTTTGCCTGGGATCCCTGTTCGCTTTAAGAGGCTTCAGGGCTTCGAGTCCCCGTGGGAGAGGACTGTATGACGGCGAGAAAAAGAGGAGAAAACATTCTAAATAAGGCGCACACTTAAACTGATATTGATTTTGTTCAAGTGGTAGAGCAGTGCAAAAACGCCAGCCAACTTATGCAGAGCTTCACATGGTTTGGTGCAGTTGTCGTAGCATTCCCTGTTAGGTGCATGACCCTGAACTACTCACGTCTCACACCCACACCTGCGCATTCAGCTTCTCCTCGCCCTTCACTCTGCCTCTTACCTATGTAAAAGCAGTTGGTGGAGTTAGACCGGGGGTGTCAAAGCCATTTTAGTTCAGGGGTCACATACAGCCCAATGTAATCTAAAGAGGGCTGGCCCAGCAAAATAACAGGTACATTAACCAATAAATAATAACTGTTTTAGAGTGAAAAACAAATAAATTTACATATTGAAAATGACCTGAACTACTATGTACAACCAGACATGTATTCAGAAAAATAAGTGCAATTTCAACAACTTAGAGATCATAGTGGATCTACAAATGCATAAAACATTTAGTAACAGGCAGAATATTGTTGAAAAAAAAAAAAACTTTTTTCTTTAAAAAATTCAGATTGATCATATTTGTTCAAGTTATTTACATATTATTGTGAAAAATGTAAATATTTTTGTTATGTAATTTTACTTTTTTCACATTAAGCTAAAGATAAAATTTGGAGGTGTCATTACTTATAAGTTATTATGCTATTATATGTGTATATATACAAATTCGACACCCTTGATGTTTAATGTTGTCAGGGTCAAATTCATCTTGTGGGCCAGGTAGTGAAATGAAAAATGGCTGGCACACAATTTATTGTAACCTGCTACTGGAGTAAAACAGTTTTGGACATTTTAATTAATCTGCCACAGTATTTTTTCCATTCATTCATTCATCTTCTGAACTTTATCCTCGAGAAGGTCGCAGGGACATGTATACACTGACATATAGAGAGACAAACAACCAATCACCCTCACATTTACACCTATGGGCAATTTAGATTAACCAGTGGACCTATTAATGCATGTCTTTGGAAGCCTGAGTACCCGGCAAGAACCCACACACACACACACACTACATTTTTGTTTTGGTTTTTTTTTGTAGAATTTTTTTTAGCAAATTGTGTATACTATAAATGTGCAAAATCATCAGCAGACTGTTAATAAAAGCATTGTTTATCGTTCACAATTAATCCCTCGTTGAGCTCCACCGTGTTGAAAAGTTCAAAGGTTATTTTCATCTCGGCAACTCGTGTATGAAAATGTTTCCCCAGTGGAAAATGACATGAGAAGGCGTTCATGTGCAATTTTCATATTCATAAATAGTATTCGTATTCCCATTGCACATGAAGGCAGCATAAGAAGTTCATTACTGCATGGGTGTTTGATTAATATTGGAGACTTTTTGTATAAGTACTGATACGTTGGATATTACAATACCATACATAATCAGAATATGGGGGGGTTGTTGGGTGTTACAGTCACTATATACATGTATATATATACACCAAATGTACACATTTAAAACAAATAAAAAATAAAATAAACTAATAAAAATGCAATAATTATTGTGTCTAAAATCAAGTATTTTCCTGATTGTTGGAAGTCCCTGGTATCAAAGGCCACCAGGTATGAGTCGATCTGTCACTCAAAGTGCACATGAGAACAGGTTCCATATGTGACCCAGGTTTGGACTCGGTGGCCGATCGCCACCAATTTACAGGATGCTCTGTAACATCTTAAGTTAATACAAAAGTACCACGCAGCAACTTTTGCCAGGTTTCCAACTCGTTTTTTAGCAAGACACAGCCTTTTTCAGGACTGCAGAGGTGGTATAAAGCACAAGATGAACCTGCAAACGTCACAGGGAACATTTAATCTTGTTTTGCACATTTCACTGTCAGACAGTCACTGTCCAGTGTTTCAGACTCCCTTTAGTCTTCTGCAGCTCTATGTGCTCGGATCCACTGTGTAGCAATCCAGCTTAATTCACTCTAATGCCCTTGTTTACTTACTTTCCTGTGTCTGTTGTCAGACAGCTGAATGAATATCAATTAATAATTTATTCGCCTGCATATAAAGACTGCATGTTACCCAGCAGACACCTCTTTGCCAAATCTATATTTTATAACCATGACACACAAGCACGCACACACATACTGTATATTTAAATAATAATGGACTCCTTCTCAGCAATTATTAAATAATATTGTTACTTGAAATCCCTATCCATACTAATCATCTTTCTAATCTGTCTGATGTTTAAACTGTGGTCATAAAGCAAATGCCACTATGCACTTAAATGTCATTTTGCACCTTCATCATACTAAACATTACAGTTTATTTTTGCACCTCACAGTTTAATCATTCAGGGGTTTTTTCCAGGTCCGTTTTTATACTTCTAATTTTTTCCAATTTCCTTTTCTCTGATTTGATCTAATAACCTTTAAATTAATTCTGAAATTTGATGAAGACCTACTGTAGATGATCAGTAAATGAAATACCAGAAAATACATGACTTCCACTCCAAAATGCAAAATTCAGAGGATGATATCATAATAAATGGTGATAAATTAGTTGGGAACAAAAAAATTATAATTTGGATGTTGTGACAAAAACAGTTGTGGGTCTTTAAGGGTTAAACATGACTTTTCAAGGCACAGTATATAGTATAAGAAGATACATTTTACATGTAGTTTATATATATTAATTTAATTATACACAATATGCAGTACAATCAACATGGATATTATGTATATGTGCTTCATATGTAAATACTATGTATGCATTTGAAACACTGGTCTAAGTCTTTGGGTTTTCTGGACACCCTGCCTGTTAAACATGTCCTGGATGCAGCGGGGAGCTCAGATCCTGTCCTCACCGTCCTCTGCAGTGCAGCTCCCATACCAGGCAATGATGCATGCAGTCTGGATGCTCTCACTAGTGTCCCGGTAGAAGGCCTGTGGGGGTTTTGGGTCCATGCCAAACCTCTTGAGCTGCCTGAGGTCAAAAAGACACGGCTGGGCCTTTTTAACCATGAAGCTGATGCGTTTGTCTCATGTGATGCAAACAACATGAAACCAGGGGCTGCTGACCCTGTCTATAATGGACCCACTTATGGTGATAGGGTCAAGCCCCCCCCCATTTTTCTTCCTCTCATCCACAAATTAACCTAATTTTGTGGACTGAAACGGGCTGAAGAGGTTTTCCTGACTCTGCTGAGCCAGCAAAAAGCAGATGTCTCATCACTGACGGTAATTGAGCCAATCACTGTTGTGCCATCGGTGAAGTGAACTAATAGACTGGGGTTGTGTGTGGCCACAGTCATAGACGAAGAGGAAGAGGAGGCTCGGCGTACAGCCATGAGGGCTTTGATGCTGAGGGTCAGGGGAGGGTTAAAGGTGCCAGAACTCATTCTGACTACCCATCGACTCAACACAAAGTCCATGATCCACCATGCACAGGTCAGAGTTAAATCCCAGGTTTGTGAGTTTGGTGGAGAATACTGAAATATGGAACACAAACAGAATTCAACAGCGGATTATGTAGTCTGTTGTGACTAAAGTATCATCTGTGGATTTGCTCTGAATATAAACAAATAAGAAAGGATTGTATTTATACAGATGGAACTATTCCATACTAAATTGGTGGTTAGGGTTACGAATCACATCTAGCCCGATAATGTGGTCTACAGAATACTCACCAATGATTAAAACATGAAGAGGAAAAATGTCATTGTGCTCATTATTATGCATACTTGTTAGAATAAGCCACAAATAAATAAGATGGAGGTCAAGCTGAGGTGGAATCAACAAACGTCCTGCCCCCTCAAATAGAAATTTCTGAAGGTAGGGAAAAGAAAAATGAGGTGCACAACAGCAGGAGACATAGAGGAATTAGTAAAATGTCTTAAGTTTCACTTTGTACGGTCGCCCCTTAACATTCCTGATTGGCACCTCATATAGGACTGTCTGGAACCGGGCCCAGCGTCATCTGCTATTATTATTGGTGCATACTGTACTTTCTGTGCAGAGATGAAAATGTAAAAGACAGTTGATGCAAACAAACCTGTTTGTACTCTTTTATTCCCTCACCCAATGAGAATCGATAAGAGAATCAATAAGGAATTGGATCGATAAACTAATTAGATAATGGAATCGGAATCATTAAATTCTTATTAATTCCCATCCCTAGTTGGAGGTGTACTATACATGAGTGGAAATGCAATGCACCGTCAGACAAACTGAGCCGAGCCATGCCGAGTCAAGCTGATACCGTCATTGTTTAAAATCATTATATACTTATTTTACATCATTTCATTTTTGCTGAGGTCTATATGTTTGTTCCATTCAGTTCTGCATCAGATTTAATAATTAGAAACTGTTCTTAGCGAATTCTAATATTCAGACTGCCAAGTACCTCTTTGACAAGTTGTTATAGTGCCATTTTTGTAATAATTAGACACTAAAATCTCATCTAATATGCATAGATTTTGGCAGGTAAAACATATACTTGGATGTATTAATATATTAATTTGGCTTTTTTTTTTCTTTTCTTGCCTCTCCTCACAAAAACATTGGCTCTTGGACAAATTTAGACGGGTGATACTTAGTATGCCATCATTATCACCAGGCAAATAAACCATACCACGCTCAGACCGATTCAGATTTGTGTTGTCATTTCTTACAGTATTTATTTAATCAGTTCATGTAATTTTGTGCCTATTTATGCTGACATTATAACTATATAAACAGCAGCTAAGAGTGCAGTGTGATTATATTTATCTTCCCCTGAGTGGCAGAACTCCCTTGTGTATTTTGTGCCCAAGCAGATAAAGTCTAAGCTCATTATAATGGATTACATCTGTAATGTACGTGAAATTTACATCACCCGGGTCAAGGGCATGTTGAGGGCTGATGCATAATGTATAAGAGCTCCAGACTCCAAACTCACAAAGATGCCAAAGATAAAGTCAGTGTGCAGTTGTCGGTGGATTCTCAGTGTGTCAGCGTGCCTTTAAGTAGGCGTGAGTTTGTCTATATTTTAATAACTAATGGATGTAATTCAATTTTAGAGCCTTTCACTCATTCAGAGCCACATGCATTTTACATTCTCTCTTTATGTATACCTCAGTCTGTCCTCATCATCTCAGCTCTTTCCATTTATTCCTCCTTTCATCCGTGCCTTTCAGCAGTGAGATTATTTGATCAGTAATTGCCCTCAAGTGTCGTGTATCTCCTCAGGCCAACCACATCCATCCTGCAGCAAAATTAAAGGTGTTTTTCATCAAAGGCCTCTATTTCCATCACTGTCAAGAGCACATTGTAGCACCTGCACGGTAGTACCTGACAATGAAAGGTATAGTTTATGCAGAGCTGCAGCTATGGATTGTTCTTGTAATCGATTAATCTGTCATTATTTTCTTCCATTTGATTTGATTAAATGATTATTTGAATAGGCCAAAAAAAGTTAAATATAAAAAAGAAAATGGTCTGAAAATGACAAACAACTTGTCCTTTATTCCAGAACCAGCTGAAACAACAACCACAAAAAGGATAAAAGTCAAAGGATATATAAAAATATCTATATAGAAATAAAAACAGCAATAACAACAGTAGGAAAGTATACTGTATATAAAAATATCTATTGATATAAACAAAAACAAAAAGGTTAAATGACATCTATAAATGATATGTGCTTCAACACATTTGGATCCAACTGACTAACAACTTCAGATGGAACTAACATACAACTGAAAAAAATAAAAACAAATATTTGTAATGTTTGTGTGAAAGATTAAACGTTTAAAGGAGTAAGTGATGGTTCCAATGTAGAAAAGTGAACAAATAGACATTTTCTGCCTGTTTGTCCTCGTCTCTTCTGTCTACGCCCCATGTTGTTTGTGTTGATCCTGGTGTCATGTGCGTCACAATAAGCGTCCGTGTGAAACACAACAGTGGAATTAATGTGTAGCGGTAGCGCAATTAAGGAAACGAAGCTTCGATTCACAAAAATTGTAATCAATTTTTTATTTTTTTTTAATTGATTTGAGCCGATTAATTGATAAATTGTTTCATCTCTATATGGGTCACTATCTCTGCAGGGTTAGTCCCATTGATACAGTGCATAATCCCTAGACTTAATGTTCAAAAAGTATCCCAAGTCTCCATGGAGACATCAAATCTCAATAGTTAGGGGTGTCAGGAAATTGTATCTGAAGGAAACCAAACCTGAAACAAACTTTCATTTACTGAAGTTTCAACAATAGAACAGATCAGTGGCTGGGAAAGTTAAAGGGTAAAACACCCAGGGAAGAAAAGAGCATTCACATTCCCCTCTGTGGACTCAAACATCCAAGACGACTGTGACCATAACAACAAATGATGTCAAAGTAGGCATTTCTCATCTGTAACAAGGGTAACAGAATATGTCAAACCTAATGTGGTGTTGTTTAAGGCTGATGGAATTCTTTGCGTTATGAACATCCACATATGAGGCTGAATGGCTATAAAACATTGTAGGTAAAACACATACCTTGTTAAATTATGTTAAATTATGTTAAATTATACAGCCCCTTAGTTGATTTACATTAACCATCTTACTTCTAAAAGGTGTTGGGAAAGTTGCACATGATTTGTTTTTTTTATATTGAAGATATGTTTTTCATTGCTTCTCATTAATATAATCTAAGACATGAGAACATACCATATACACTGCCTGTGCAAAAACAGTGCCACATTTTTATTGGACCACTAGTACCTTTGATTACAGCACACATTCCCCTGTGGCATCAGTGAATCAGCAGTATCACATTTATTTCTGAGATGACATTTTTGCCCAAGATCTTGTATTGATGATATTTGAGTTGGACTGCTGCGTAAAGTCTTCTCCATCACATCCCAAATATTCAGGTCTGGACTGTCCATCCTATTGAATCCTGACTCTCATGTTGGAATATGTCTGTGTTATCAGGGAAGAAAAAACTCAGACCTGGTTATTCAGTACATTCATGTTCAGCTGGACTCATTTTATGGACATAACATTACTGGCTGTGGATGGCTGCTCCATCTCCCCATCTCCCGAGATTGCGCAAACTAGGCGTCATCCTGGACTCTACTCTCTCCTCCACATCAACAACATCACCAAGCCTGCCTTCTACCACCTCAGAAACATCACACGACTCCAGCCTTCACTCACACATTCAATAACTGAGACTCATTTACACCTTCATCATCTCCCGTCTGGACTACTGCAATGGTGTCCAGTCTGGATTGCCCATCAAGGCCCTTAGCAGACTCCAGTATGTCCAGAACTCAGCTGCAAGGGTTCTAACCCACACAAAGCCCTGGCAGCAGATCACTCCTGTCCTCCAACAGCTTCACTGGCTGCCAGTCAAGTCATGCATCACCTACAAGATCCTCCTGCTCGCCTACAAATCTCTCACCACAATACTTCACAGATCTCCTCCACCCATATACTCAGTCACGCTCCTTGCGGTCCTCTGACAAGTACCTGCTGGCCACCCCCCGCACCAGACTGCAAACTTTTAGGGACAGGGCTTTCTCTGCCAATGCTCCCACACTCTGGAACAGTCCATGTTTGCTCTGCCCCATCCCTACCCGTGTTCAAAAAGCACCTCAAATCATTTCTTTTCACCAAGTCCTTTGACCCCTAACCCTCGACTCGCCCTTTGTCAAGCGACCTTGGGTAACATGAAATGCCCTATAGAAGTCCAAGTTATTATATTATTATTATTATTATTATTATTATTATTATAGTGTGGCTGGGAGGGATGGCAGGAAGATTACTGTCTGAGTGTTGAGAAGCACAAGACATATTTTTACTTTGACAAGTGCAAAGCTTAAAATTGCAGACCATGACCAATTGACAATTACAGATGAACAGGTAAGGCATTGTTCAGTCTACAGCTTTCACTCATGGTGTGCATTAAGGAAAATAAAAATAAACATAAAAAGGCTGATAAACACTATCATATACACATTAACCTAATTCACACAAACACAATAACCCCGCTGAACCCCTGCATGTAACACATGTAACAAAAAAATTAACAAAACACCAGCTGGGGCTGTTTATAAAGTCAAAATGAGAAATGTCATCCTTGCCACTCTTTGCATTAGTCTAATGCACAGGTGTCAAACATGCGGCCCAGGGGCCAAATCCGGCCTGCCAAAGGGTTCAATCAGGCCCGTGGGATAAATCTGTGAAATGCAAAAATTACACTGAAGATATTAATAATCAATGGTGTCAAAATAATTTTAATTCAGGTTCCACATACAGAGCAATAATGATCCCAGTTGGGTCAGATCTAAACCTCTAAACAATGACAACCACAGATTTCCTCTTTGTTTTGGTGAAAAAAGGAAAATTACATGAACATGTTTATATTAACAAACTATTGTTTTACAAAAAATGTGAATAACCTGAACAAATATGAACAGCCTGAAATGTCTTAAGAGTAGTAAAAGCAATTTCACTAATATTCTTCCTGTTGCTAAATGTTTTGTGTGTTTGTAGATCCACTGTGATCTGTAAGTTATAATGCACATGTGTAAATGATAAACTGAGGCATAATGTTGTTCGATTTTTCTTAAGACATTTCAAGTTGTTCATGTTTTTCAGATTTTTAAGGATACTTTGTAGATGTAAACGTTATCATAATGTAATTTAACTTTTTTCACTCTTATTGTTTCACTGGTCCTTCAGATCATATTGGGGTGAATGCGGCCCCTGAACTAAAATGAGTTTGACACCCCTGGTCTAATGTATGCTCTCTGTCACAACAGATACTGACAGATTCTGCACTCAGCATCAGAAACCGGTTTCTAATGTCAAATAAATCATATCTGTTTTACGGGAGGAAACATACTGTCCTTCCTGTACTCTTACCTCTCAGTTATTCCCATCTATCAGTGTCAACCTAACATGTGCACAACAAGCAGATGCGCATTAATTGTCATGATTATTTGTGCTGTGTGATCATACAGTAGACAGCTATCGCTATGTTTTCGCCAAGTTATCCCCGGCATCTCTGGATCATGCGCCTGCGATTCTGCTCCAATGTCATGCCGGGTTGACACTCGCCGTTGAGTACCAGTCGACTGGATCGCTGTGCCTGGATAATCAATCTTCTTTACCTTCACCTTCACTCCCTCACTCCCTCAGATGCTCCCTCGTCGGTTAAAAGACAAATGCGTGTATGGCGGTGTATGAATGGAATGATTAAACTCCTGGCGTTGCTGGATAGCTCCTGGGATGCAGCTGACGAGGAGTTGTGAGACATAAGTTATATTTGTATCATCTGATGATGTAATAACACCCTGTCCCTGCAAAATGGTAAAACATACACTGTAATTACACTTTTTACTGACTACGTAACCATGATACCATATGAGTCCATTCTTTTTCACATAGCTACATACATCACAAAGGTGGAATAGATTGCTGCAAGCACCTTTCCGTCCATCATTATAATAAACCTCATAAAAACCTGTGACCCTCCTTAACTGCCTTTGTTTTCCCTCTTAAATTATGTCCCCCCCACCTTCGCTGCCATCTCAGCTCATTGGAGCTGAAGCTTCTGGGGCGTGAACAGATACTCCTTCTCTTATCTTCAGTTATTTACTATACATGCATGTGCGAACACACAAATGAAAAAAAAAAAAAACACACACAACTACTCCTGCGAGAGGAAGAAATTATTATGCATGTGCCCAAGGTCTGTGGCATTGCTCCCCGTGGAAGTTGTATAACAAGCACAAACAAGCACCAGGACAACAATAGCTCCCTTTTTTGCCCATACCATGAACCTTGAAATGTGAAAATCACCCATACTGCTGCAGCGAGACAGAAAAATCATTTTTGTGGAAAAATGTCATCAATCCCCTTTCGTTGGTCAGGAAGATAATCTAAATGACTTGTAGTTTCATGTCATCGCCACCTGAACTGATTTCCACCTTTTATGGCAGGGGGATGCTTATAGAGAATGAGGCTGTTTTTTGTAACATTACTGTCTGAACGTTTACTGGCTCTTTTTTAACCACGGGATGATAAAATCCCCACATACAGTATTGAATGGTGTGTCTTCAGCTCGAATGGCTGGAGCGCAACATGTAAGCGGATGGTTGAGCATGTAATTGTTGGAATCAGATGGTCATTTTCATTGACAGGCCAGTAGAAGTAAATTAGGCATGACAGCACATTCTAGTCAATCAACCGTACCCTTTGGTATCACTGAAATAACCCACCCTTTTTATGCCAGACATACCTGAACATGATTGCATGTGTGAATAAGGAAGAGATTATGAAACCTGGAATCCTGGAAGTTACTGCACTATCAATAATAATATAGTAATAATAGTAACAGTAACAACTAATCAATCTGCAACACACATGGACATGTTACAGGCCATGAGAGGCCAGCAGTTTAAGCCATGAAGAAAAAAAATGAACAGAAAGGTTACAAAGGTTAACTCACTTTACTATCCCCCACAGGGAACCCATCCTAATACATACACAGTACCTAGCATCTGCATTAGCATTAGCACATAGGAGCAGTGAGCTGCCACTGAAGGCACTGAGGGACCAACTATAGATCTTCATCACCGTGGTTATGAAAACCTTTACGTACCTGTTTTTAATGAGTATATAAAATGTAAAATGTATTAGTTTAACATAACCATTTAACCATGTTGGTCCTTAAGCTTTATCAGTGGATCATATTTGTCCATATTGCGTATTCCATAACTATACATAGATGGTGCACAGATGTATGGTTATAGATGAATGAATGGGACACATGCCACTGGTGTCCTAAAGGGGCATGATAGTGGAAAAACCATGTGACACAGGAACAGGAAATGACCCATCCGTTGACTGTCTTGTGCTTAATGGTGACAACTTGCCTTGACTTGGCATAGCTCAGCACAGTTCGGTTGCCAGTGTGATGCATAAAGTCATTTAAAGTCAAATTTGGAGTTAAGTTATCCAGATAGAGCCATCTTCATCATTTGATCCAATATTTTCAGAGATTCTCCTCTAACCTGGCTTGCAGTCCCACTATACGACATGATGACACACATATCTACTGACACATCACTGATTATGGATCAACCAATCTGTGATCTGTATGATTTTACACTACATTTAGTATTGCTTTGGCTCACTTGCAACCTTGTCAACAAGGTAAAAGTGTCATCTTGAAGGTAATAGTAGAAATACACTCAAGGGATTTAAAAACACACCACCAGAAGTTTTGCAAATTTTCCAGTACCAGTTTCAGATGTAATAAAATAACAAGAAACAATCTGTCCCTGATTGATTTTTATTGGAAAAGTTATTATCATATTAACAAAAAAAAATTAGAGCATTACAGAAACAATACATTCAACATAAGTACCATCAAAATCACAAATGACTGAGTCCCTTCTGGTGCAGATGATTTCTACTGGTTTTGGGATGCACAGGCCTGTTGTAGGTGCCGATGGTCTCCGCTGCTGTGGTCGTCGCTGTCCGGAACCTGTCCTGGAGATGCTGCAGGCAGATACGCTGCTTTTACTTGCTGGTGGTCGACCGGGGCGAGGACGGTCTCTTGTTCCATTGGCTCCATAGCGCTGCTGAAGTCGGACCACTGTGCTATGATGAACATTCAGAGTCATGGTCTGGTGGTTTGTTCTGCCTCCAGAAGACCAACAGCCTCATCTCAGTCTTGTTATGCCAGTTGTGTCATTTTTGTGAAAGTCATTTTAAACCAAGATTTCATGCCTTTTTATTGGAGGGGGGGTGTCCAGTTTGGTAGAGCAGTGGTCATTTGAACTCACTTGGATTACAATAATCTGGCTGCTTGTCCACAGTTATTGTTTTAAGACTCAACACTACACCCAAAAAAACAATGAAGCATGACACAACTTCTGGTGTTGAAAATCTGCACACTGTCTTTACTCACTGTGAGAGTATTGGAAAAATTGGACACAAAAAATTCTTATCTTAAATTTAAAATTGAGTGGTGGATTTTTAAATCCCTTGAGTGTATTACCTGATAGTATCTGCTCTCTAGCAGTGGAAAAACCAAACAATCTGAGCCAAGCTGAGGCAAGTTGTGCTGACACCATCAGTGGAAAAGTGGCATTTGATACTATACAGGAATTATTAAAGCAACAGTAGATAGATCAACTAACGATTAGGATGATCATAAATTCATCCAAAATAATCTGATGCTGAAATACATGTTTGCTTTATTAAAGTGAAGTTATTTTTCCTTTTTTTCGCTGTATTTTCTGAGTTTATGAATGGATTTTGCCAAAACAAGATGGAGGAAAAGAGAAGAGTGATTAAAAGCAGAAACATTTGCATTGGCGCATGTGTATGTAATTGTGTTGTGTATCACAGCGGTAGAGGACGTCTGCCTTAGTGGACCTCTTGTGATTTAAGCAGGATATCTCTGCCCTATATCCACAGTTCCCATGGGGTCTTAAAAAGTCTTAAAAGTCTTGAATTTACAAATCTGCATTTAATACCTTAAAAAAGTCTTTAA
>JAPQRQ010000005.1:46265445-46276353 GCA_037367365.1 Apogon talboti
AGACATGGAGGATCCACCACCAGGAGAACTACTAGCTGTCCTCCAGTTTTGTTCGTTATGACAGTGATGCTGATACTGCGATGTCTAGTGCAGTTATGATTTGAATCCTCATGACAGCAATTTTATTGGCTATGATACAGATAACACAGCGAGTTTTTGCTATGTCTATGCCCAAAATAGGAAAAAAACAAAAAAACATTAATAGTTCATCTTATGTCAGTGTTTTAGAGAAATTTTGATACATCGGCATACACTGCCTAAATCAAGGTGTAACAGGGCCTTAAGAAAAAGAAATAAAGAAATTATATATATATATATACACACACACACACAGAATAACTGTATATAATAATATAATAGTGAATGATAAAACTGCATGAACAGATCAGCAGTAGACACATCAGTTTAGATTCATGGGTCTTGTTTTTGCAGCAGTAGTTGCCTTAATTTCTGAGAAAATGTCAGTCATTAAGTGTCCCATCTGCCAGTGAAGAATGTTTTCAAAGAAATACTCAGATATAGCAGAGCCTGACCTTGTGTCACATTTCCACGTCAAAATGTGCTCTAGATGAACAGTCACCACAGCAGGCATACATACAGACAAACAGACCTGATTGCAAATCCCTTTGTCTTTGTGACTCTGACTCTGTTTGACAATTAGCAGCCCTACCTAATCATCGGGTGATTAAAAAAGGTCACACATTGTTCTTCAGCTCCACCTGTCATGAGTTGGATTCAGTCCAGTCTCACATCTCATTTCCATTCACTGCTGTGTAGGAGCAGTAATTGATGGAGGGAAATCCAATCCATAAAAACACCAGCTTTTATCCACTGTTTTGACTTTGTGTTTCATAGATTTTTAGGTGACATCATTCTTGAGCACAGCGTAAACATTGTCAAGTAATACATACTTGTAATAAGAGTGGGTGTAAATCACTGTAATCTAATTTTCTGCTCTTCTCTGTCCTCTTCATAGTCCTTGGCCCTACGCTAACTTGGAGAAAGGCTATGACCTAGTTACCGGAGAGCAGGCCCCAGAGAGGATCTTCAGGTGGGTTTTTCTCTTTTCCGCTCTTGTTCTTGTCCTCCTGAGTGCATGTTCTCTGCCGGACCATCTGCGACTCTGTTAACCCAGTGCAGTCATGTCGGGCATTTTTTTTTTTTTTTTGGCATATGTCTGTGTGTGTGTGATGAAGCATACAGATGAGACTCCTGCAGATTCACATGTGACCAGTTGGATGAACATAAGATGCACCTCTTACTGAAGTCTGAGGCTCACCCATGGGCCCCCATGTGGGAAAATAGCCCACGGGGCTGCCTTGAATAGACTCCTTTCAAATGCTTTTACTGCCATTTTTGTTACACTTTTCAGTCTTGATGGGGTCATCATCTTTGACATTTTTCAACAAGTGCAATGCTCCAAGGACCCATTCACCACACCAAGCTGGACTTTTTGAAAGGTTTCATAAAGCACTCCTATTTTCTTGTTTTATTTTATGTGGCTGCTGTACCTTGGGTGTTCTTTCTGTGCTTCAGACAGGTCCCATCCAGCAGAATGACTGCATCATACACACCTCCAAACAAAATCTAACAAAGGAGTGTACTGTTGCACTCCTGGCTTCACATATCGGTAGCCTCATAGCATAATTGCCTAAGTCATACAATATATGGACAAAAATATTGGGACATGTTGAATTCAGGTGTTTCTTTACTAACAGGGGTCTGAGCTATGAAACAATAATGACAAATGGCATAATATAGTTTTATACAGACTCAGGCACTGCTAGGCTCAAGGCTTTTACTGTTTTTACAAAGTCTGCAGAAACATACAGAGAGTAAAGGATCCAGAGCCAAGTGGTAATGCTCAGTGCGTCGCTAATGGAAGACCTCCATGTCAATGTGGTATGAGGAACGATCGAAAGAGTAGACTGTTGTGCTCTTGAGTTGATCAGGCTTTGGGTCAGTCCTTGGAAAAAAGAGGCTTTATTGTATCAGTGCTGTGGTTTGACGGGAAAATGCAGGAAAATGTCTCCTCTTCTTGTTTTTCATTAGTTCCAAGGAACAGCGAAGGATAAAAACATCTGTAGGTATCAAGGTTGCATGATGACAATGGAAAGGGTAGCTGAAAAATAATGAAGTAAAAAAAATAAAAATAAAAAAGATTTACTGAAATTGAATGGATTCATTAGTTGAAAGAAGGTTTTCAAGGTTTATTTTGGCAAATAATAAAGTTGCAATAAACCCTTTCATGCATGACGTCCACATTTGTGGACACATAGTTTAAGCTCAATTTCCAAATGGTTATAAAGGCAATATTCTCCAAACCACATGGGGACAGTCTCTATAGACCCTAAGCAATACAATGAAAAAAGGATCATCTCAGTTTTAGAATTTGCACTGCCCTGTGATCTCACAAAGTTAACCTTCTAAGTCCCCGCTATGAGTTTCACAGCTTTATACAAAAAAAAAACAAATAAAAACAAAACTGTCCACTGCAAAGGACATTCCATAAAAATAAAAAATAAAAAATCTGAAAAAACTGTTGGATCGTGATGTTTCCAATATAGCAATTATTTAATTTAAAAAGCCAAAACTTGGACTTTCCTGGGTCTCAGGAGGTTAAATATCTTCTTAATAAAACCATATTTTTCAAAAATTCAAAATGCATTTCAACTTTAGCCTAATTTTGAGTAATAAAATCTAGATAGTTTTTTTTTTTTCATAATTCGTACATGAAAGGGTTAATGTAAGATATTTAAATACAAAATTTGACAGCCCAAAATACAGCCTTCCTGTTCTGTGTAAAGCATGTTTGGATTTGATGTTAACAGTATTTCACACTTAAAAGGTTAAGCTTAAATTATCATATAAATCTGGGGGGAAAAATCTTTACAATCTTTTGTGTCGGCGTAAAATGAAAGCAAATAATTAAGAATAATGCCGGCTAGATCTGCAGATTGTAAATGTTGCCCATATGCTCAGATACATTATAAACGTAGCTGTTTTGTGTTGTTTTTGTGCTGCTTCTGAGGCCTTTCCAGATGTCATTATTCCCAGACGACAGCCCTCCAAACTGCTGCTGGGGGAGTATGGGATGGGGGGGGGGCATCCTGAGGACATTAGTCTCCACATGGGAAAAACATTTCCAAGAAAAAGAATTGATTTGACTCCTGACGGTCATGCACATTTACAGTGATGAAAGCCAAAAAAAGAAGGATCAATAATAAAACTAGGCTGGCAGAGCAGAATGTTTATTTAGCAGTGATGCACATTAACCAATAGTCACATCATGAGGTGTCTGCTGGTATTAGACCCTCTTATGGCCGGTGTTTAACAAATGACCGTTTGACCATTTTGAAACAGAAGTGAGGAATTTAAGCTGAATTCACCTTTAATTCCCAAATCTGAGCCACAACATTCAACTACTAAAACAAATCCTTTTGTTCTGGAATACAAGTAAATAACTATAATTTGACAATATTAATGTGCTTATTTCAGTTTTTTGGAAAACAGTGAATTAGAAAATTCTTGCATAATAATAATATTTAGATATTTTTTAAAGTATTTAAGTATTACAAATAAGATACAAAAAGAAATCATCAACAATATAGCTAATATACACCTATATCATATATAAAAACAATAGGTAATATATTACAACAAGTACATTGTGTTCAATGAAAAAAAATATATACAATTTTGAGGAATTATTATGACAAAATGGATGGAATGGAAAAAATAAATAAATAGATAAATAAATAAAATAACACATAATAATAATTATATTTAAACATTAAAATATCATTTCAGTTAAAGAGCCTGTCTGTACTGGAATATTAACCATTACAGAAACATAAAAAAATAAATTCGTAATTACCAATGCTGTTCATTTAGGTTAGCTGTAGCATAAACCTGATATTGAGTTGTGGTCTCATATTATTTACACCAACTGTATACATTCAATCCCAATCCCAAAAATGCCAAAAAATTCAAACAGACAGCAATGATTTACACATCACAAACCCATAAGTTATTTACAATATAAGTAAATATTTGGGTGCTGAGGAGACCAGTTCCACACTGGTGTCTGGTTTTGGGTTCTTCTGCAGTCCTGCGTCATCTCCGGCATATTTTTTTTAGTTTAATGCTCCATCAAATGTGTTGAATTGGTCAAAACTCTGGAAAGGAGCTCAGCACAGAATCTTCTACAACCATTCAGGGGCCACATTCAGCCCTCAGATTCAGATGGATTAGACCAGTAAAACAATAACATAAGAACCTATCAACAATTAACACTACAATTGTTTTTAACAAAAAAAAAAAAGGAAAAGTAAATGTTAAAAAATATGAAAATGTTAACATTTCCTCCTGAGACCTGGGTAAGTAAACATTATGGCTTTTTCACATTAAATAGACATTATTATTATTACTATTATTATTTATTCACATTAAATAATTATCTTTTCACAACAAAATGACCATTATTATCATTATTACCATTTATAGATGTGCATAAGAGATCACTTGGAACTAGAATATTTTTACATCCTTGACTGTTAATATCTTTAGTGTAATTTTTGGACTTCGTAAATTCATGGGGGCCAGACTGGAACCTTTGGAGGCCCGGTTTTGGTCCGCAGGCCGTATGTTTGAATTTCACCATTGTTTTACTGAAACCTACATCTACCAAAGGCCTCGTTGCTTTTGTACACAGACATTTCTCCAGATTCTTTGGATTATATTATATACCGTAGAGGACAAGATATTCAAGGTCTTGACAAATTAGACTTAGAGGGAAATTATTCTGAAATTAATATACAATTGTTTGCAGATTATTGAACTTCAGTCCATCCAGATGTTCTTTATAAACTCAGTCATGTTACTGACCTGGTTCGAGTCATTAGGTGTAAAATCTTCCTCCAGCTGTTCTTTTTGTACCACAGATGTGTTACTCGCAACAGAAAATACCTTAAATTTTTCAGGAAGTTGTAAATTGAATCTGTTTTTCCGTGTTGAATTGCAAATAACATATGCATTTTGACAAATGCAAATCACTGCATTCTGTTTATATTTACATGTTAAACAGTGTCCCAACTTTATCTGAACTGGGGTTGAATATATATATTGATTTTATCTTTGAACATTGTATAGATGTAAGATGTGACTCATCTAATTGTGTCCCGGAAACTTTCCAAAACCTAATCCCACTTGGCCAGGCTTTATCTGAACATTGTCACTACTCTACAAATCTCTGAATAAAGCCTCATGCGGCTTGACAGTATTTTGTGTCCCCATGATTTTCATATTTTGTCTATAATGAACCACATATTTCTGACAAATGATTTAAAAGATATATTTGCTTATTCTTCACTTAGAGATAATAGCCATTATAAATAGTATTTTGCATTTTGCATATCTTTTTATTGTGGTTTATCATGTCCTTGGTGGTAATCAGCTTTTCCATTAAAAGAACTGAACTATTTATGGTACAGAATAAACATCTTCTAATAAGACTTAAAACTGGTTGAATTATTATTATTATTATTATTATTATTATTATTATTATTATCTTGGTTTACTAGTATCATCTTCCAACCTTGTTAATATATGTTTTGACTTATAAAAATAAATAAATAAATAAATCTGTCCATCCATTTTCATTTTCAGGAAAAGACATATACATGTTTTTTTTGTTTGTTTGTTTTTTCCTGCAGAATGAAGCTACAAACTGAACTAAGCTTCAGTTCTCAAATACCTATCTCACTTTAAATGTCATCACACATGTCACACTCTTAAATTTTAGCCATGTGAGGAGATTTTATCCAGAAGCTGTTTATCTGTAGAAGGTTCACCAGGTAAAGGTCAGTCATTCGAAGCTCTGTGGCTTACTTTCCAAACAAGGTTTTACAAAATTTAATGGAACTTTTGTAACTTTTGTTTGTTTACTTCCTAAAAGTTCCTAAAAAAAACAGTAATATTTTCCAGTTTGTTGTAACAGGAATGATCCACCTACATGTACCATTTATGAGTTCCTACTTTTGTGTGTGTTTATTCATGCAACATGTTTTTTTTTTTTGTCTAGTTTTACTATATGTGTTCATGTATAATTGCTGCATCGGTGAATCTAGTCCCAGTGCTGATGTTTTTGACGTGTGTGATTGTGCCGCTACAGATCGTTCTACAGTCTGGGCCAAGGCTTGTGGCTGCCAGTCAGCAAGAGCTTTGTGGTGCCGCCGGTGGAGCTGTCAATCAACCCCATCGCCAGCTGTAAGACAGATGTGTTGGTGACTGAGGATCCAGGGGAGGTCAGGTCAGTGTGACAGTCAGACTCAATTTACAGCTCAGGATTTCTCACACGGAAAAATGGGGTATGTTTTTCTGTTGTGAGAGCCATGTAAACCTACTGTACAAAAAACAATAACACTGACAAAGTGTTTATTCCAATGTGGTTCAGTGACTTAGTAATTAATCTCATTTTTAATGTTGAAATTAACTTAATTAAAATGTTATCCTGCTAGTCTGATTTCATTATTTTAGGTTGTTTTTCCTCTTTCCTGTATATCCGTCCACATCTAATGCTGCCTTCATCTGCTATCGGGAAGATGGTCCTTTCCGACTGTGAACTCAAAATTACGAGCGTGTTGTGTTCAAGTGCTTTTGTTGTCGTAGTGAAATGAAAAATGGCTGATACACAATTTATCACGATCTGCTACTTGAGTAGAACATTTTTGGATGTATTAATTCATCTGCCACAGCATTTATTTATTTTATTTTTTTTACTTTTTTATGAATTGTGTGTGCTATAAATGTGCAAAATCATCAGCTAACAGCAGCAGAACATTAATAAAAGCATTGTTTATCATTCACGATTACTCTCTCTCCAACATGTTGAAAAGTTCAAAGGTTATTTTCATCTTGTGGATCAATTTTTCCCCAGTTCTTCAGTGGAAAATACAACGTAAGGGGGCGTTCATGTGCAGTTTTCAAGTTTGAAACTAGTATTTTCCATAATTCCCATAGCACTTGAAGGCAGCACATGTGACTTCAGTCATAAGAAATGTCACTTTTCACAGTTTCACATCAGCACTAAAGAAAACCATATTAAACATAACAGAGATACCTTTTAAACATACATGTACCTTTACAAATCTTGCTGCCAAAACTGTTTATTTTGCTCTTTCAACCATTTATCATCACATTTTTATTGACATCTAGTAATATTATGGGTCTAAATGTGTTGGCAAAATCTCAAAGTCAGATATCTTTCAACATAGTCCACTAAGTGACTGCAACTTTTATGTTTTTTTTTTTTTATGGTCCATTATATTAATTGCACAATACTGTAAATCTCCAGCCTTAACACAGCCAATTCAACTCAAGTTTACACTGATAATGTGTTGGAATTTATACTGAAACTCATTTCCAGTACATTTGGATTGTTTGGTATTGACAATACTGATGACTACTGTATATGACCTTAGCTTACATAGCTTATTGTGTATTCAGGTTTTTATTCATTCTTATCAGATATTTTTGCCAGATGAATACACAGTAGCTCTGGCGATGTGACAGTAGCAGAGGAGGGGAAAAAAAGACACAAATTCACCTTCTGCAATGTGCATAGGGAACTGAAAACCAAACCAAACATGAAATTAATGTCAACAAGGTTATGGATCTGGCGAGCTCACGGAGCTATGACTACATACTGGCATCAAAAGAGAAATGTTTTCCCATCCGTCCAGGCAATCGGTTCTGGTGTGGATGAGTGCAGCTGAACACCACAAATCAACATTAATGTCAGAGTGTCAACAATGATTGTAGGCCTCCTCAAAGTAATCTTTTATTAAAACACTAAAATGTCTTTGAGTTCAGTCACTCAACTACGGCATAAAATAGCAAATGATTGTAATTGTTTATTCAATTGTTTTTTTTGTTTGTTTTTTTTAAGGCAGGGCTGTCAAACATGTCTGGCCTGTGGGATGAATTTGTGAAATGAAAAAACTACGCTGAAAATTTTAATTAATGGTGTCAAAAATATTTTAGTTAAGGGCACCTGCAATCTGAATCCGATTGAAATGGGTCAAACCAGTAAAATACTATCATAATAACCTATAAATAATGACAACCTCAAATTTGTATATTTGATTTAGTGTAAAGAAGGGAAATTATAAGAAAATGTCTACATTTGCAAAGTAAGTTCATAAAAAAGGGAATAACATGAACAAATATGAACAGATATGCCAAATATGCCTGTTACTAAATGTTTTGTGTACAGTGGTACCTTGACTTACGAGTTTTATTCGTTCCATGACCGAGTTCATAACTCAGTTTGCTCGATTATCAAATAATTTTTCCTCATTGAAATTAATTGAAATGCCATTAATCTGTTCCAGCCCCATAAAGTCAAAATACGTTGAGATAATGTCTAGCTTATCCAAAAAGTATTTCTAACCTATGTAATGATGTTTGTAACTTATATTGAACCTATCTCCAACGCATACTGATATTTGTAGATGGATTTGACGTGTTCTAGACGACCTCTTTTCACCTTTTATAGACACATAGTAAAGCTTTTCAGCACCTCCCCTCTGGACAGTGACCAGACTTTGTTGTGCAGCAGGAGATAATACCTTTAATACCTACTATCACCATAATCTTCAAATATAGAATTACATCGAAAAAACTAACAAACTAAATTAAAATATGTTTAAATTAAATACTCATTATTAATTTTCCAAAGCCACAGGGAGCTGCAGCAGAGGGATGAAAGAGCCCGGTAGGTTATATAAAAATGGGGTTGACAGGAGGTCGTGATCCAGGAGGTCAATCTCCCAATAGATGTGAGTGGTACTTTCACTGGAGGAGAACTCAACTGATTCAATGAAAGTCCATATATGACTTCCTGTCAGTGCTCAATAGTAACTTATATTGATATTTCTAACCATTTCTACGTTGAAACTTCCAAAAACAAAATTTGTCAAAACTGTGAACAAACTTTGTCGACATTGTCCCAAAGAAGCTACATAAAAAAATAGAAATGAATCCAACCAGTCGTTTCAAAGAAGAAGATTGTTGAAATGTAGACATTGGTGACCTTGAGTTTGACCCTTCAAGGTCAGTCAAGGTCAATGGTCATGGAATCAAATGAAAGTCCATATATGAATTCCTATCAGTGCTCAATAATAAATATATTCATATCTCTAACCATTTCCATATTATAAACCATCAAAAATGGTCCATTATAAGTAAAGGCACATTTGTAATATTTTAAAAATTCGTCAAAAATTCAAAAATCTACATGCCTCAAAACTATGACCAACTTTGTAGACGTTGTCCCTAGGAAGCTGAATAAAAATTTTTAAATGAACCTGACCTGTAGTTTCGTCGGAGAAGATGTTTGAAGAAATTGCAAACGAAGAGGATGATGATGACGATGCTGACGACGAAGAAAACATTTTCACAGTAGCTCATGGCCTATTGGCTGGTGAGCTAAAAACAGGCATTTCAACTAAAAGTCAAGGAACACAAAGAGCACTGGGTTACAGACGGGAACATGACATTGACAAACTGATATGGACCACAGGGAAAAGAGGGAAACAGGCGAGTATGAGGCTGGGACCAAGGATGGAAGGAAAACTGTGGGCGAGTGGCCAGAACTGTGGAGCGCTCCAGGGAAATAGAAGGAAAAATGGAAAGACAGAAAGAAAACATGGATGAGGACACACAAGACGGAGGTGACCTACAGCACAAAGCAGGAAATGACAGTGTAAACCACGACAGCATTAGAACATGGTGCAGCTTTTCCTAATACTGCTATAGGAGTCACATGATGCTAGACAGATACATACCTTAAACTTCAGTAGGAGACATATTATGCATCAGTACAATCACTTCACTGTCGTAAGTCAACAGTCAGTGAAGAGGCATCACTGAGAATATTTGAGGATATTTTCCTATATGTCTACCGATGGGCTACTGATGCAGGGATTTATGTGTTAGACAGATCTCAAATCTGGATCTGTCAATCATGCGTTGTGACATGGACCCTTCCTGGATGCTGTCTATCATCCTCAGGAGCTATAGCCTGGTGGTACTGGACTAATCTAGCAACTCTGGATTGATTATATCCAACCTGGCATTACAGCGTCACAGATCTCTGGGATGCGGTCATACCATGTGCACAAGTGAGGTTCAGTGGGAAAGACATGATTTTCATTGAAAAATGCAAAATGCAGAGAATAATATATAATAAATGGGGATAAATCAGTTGGGATAATTTTTCACTTAATTTCTCTCAACTTTATTTATTTTTGTTTATCCATGACTCGATTTTAAATATTCTACCTCTGAATTTCTAAAATGTTCTTCTTTCTGCTCTGACAAAATAATTTTCTACCACAACTAACCATCTACTTTCCTCACATCTTGCATAGAAAGAAAAATCTCCCATTAAACTTGAAGAAAATACTAATGTTTATAAACTATACAACATTTAAAATCACAGTCATGGATAAACAGAATAAATAAATAAATAAAATAAATAAAGTTGAGAGAAATTAAGCGAAAAATTATCCCAACTGTTTTATCCCCATTCATTGTATATTATTCTCTGCATTTTGCATTTTTCAATGAAAATCATGTATTTCCCTATATTTAATTCAATGATCATGTAGATGTTCTTAAAAGCTCAGAGTAAATCCAAAGGTTATTAGATCAAATCAGAAAAAAGGGACTTTTTTTTTTTTTTTTTTTTACAAAATCTATCATTAACTGAACATAAACCCAGTGTGTCCATCCACTGTCATTGATCCAACTCCATGGATTTTACTGATGAATCAATGTTGTAGAAGATGACGGCATTTCCATGGTAACTACGGAGCCTCTGAACGTCCAAATGGGTCATATCTG
>JAPQRQ010000005.1:46345811-46360923 GCA_037367365.1 Apogon talboti
TTTTTCTGAGCTTGTAACTGTAAACTGTATTTCATCTGTTCTGCCCTACAGGTTATACACATGTGATAGTCTGACTGCTGCTCAAGCAACATGCTTGGATAACAATCACACTTCCCTGTGTTAATATCAGGTGGTATGAATTTTGAGCGGAAACAGGCAGCACTTGCCCTTATGTGTTTTCTTTCACAAATATGTATTAAAAAAATGTGACATGCTGACATATTAATGAAGTATTGTACAGCAGATGAACATGCAAGGACCTCAAAAAATGAAGCCTAGGCAGGAGTGTCTTAAAGTTCTAAGAGCGCTGACGGTCCATCGATGCTGCAGACTTAAGTTTTTAAGTTTGACTTAAGTCAGTAATTATTTTCCAAGGAGTCATTCTGGTCTTATTCATTTTATTTGGATCCTCTAATGGTCCATCCGTCTTGTGTTGATCAGATCTCAGGTCAAATAGAAGCTTCAGTGTCTGCTGTGTTGGACTTTGATTGAAATGTATAAATGACATGTGAATAGTTGTACAAATGTATTGAAATCAAATTGGGTGACATTGTGGTGATTTAAGAGAAATATGTCGGGAAGCCGTTGACAGAACTACAGCAACGACAGGGAAAGTTCACAAGTACACAATTGTTCCAATTACAGAGAGACATGCATTCTTAGGAAGTCCGTTCTCTGAGACCGTTCTTACCAAGACCATACTCGCCGAGTTCGCAAGACCGTACTCTGCATTCTTGGTATTGAGAGACAGCCTCTGATCCATTGTGTGCTCCTGCAGCTCCACCCCTTTTTGTTCAAATATGGTCAATTATGGATCCAAAAAGATAACAGGACAATGGCTAAATTACAAACTATTGGCTCAATGACAAAAACCAATGGTGTCATCGCACTTCCTACATCTACTAATCACAGTATGTATATATAGTAGTAGTATATACATATACAGTATATACAGTCTATGATCCAGATCTACACCAGGGCACTAAAAAGAATTAAAACTAGCATACATGATTTAATAGCTATGGAAACTGGGGAAAATGTACAAACAACACAGAGAAAGGCTTTGGTCTAACTGGGACTCAAACCCCAAACTTTGTTGTTATTAGCCTACAACACCACTTTGCCACAAAAAAACAAAACAATATTTTCTTTTTAGATTTCTATATTTATTTTTATTCTACATTTGTCTTTCCATAGGCTGCTTGTTTTTGCTTCATCTGCAAAAGGAGCTATTTCCTCAGTAACCTTTTGGCCACTTAAATAGATGTGCAAGATACCAAATTCAGTCACATATCAGCATATACTGAGGGGTTTAGCTAATGTATTATTACCATTGTGATACAGACGGATTAGACAGACAAGCTAAAACCCTATGCAGCTAATACATACAATTACATTACAAAAAGGTTAGCTAATACCATCTCTTACATTAAAACTGCATTTTGTGGATTGTGCAACTTCCTCATTTTGTCGAGAGAGAGTTAGATATGTCAGCAGAGAGTAGAGAATCAGTAAAACATCTCTTTTATTATGTTTTTGCCCAGTCTTCCCCTAGTGTATCTCTTACTCTTGTCTAGGTCTTGATGCACTCCACCAGAGCTCATTAGAAAATCCTCTTTATATAGTTCTTCTTATTCCCTATTATCATAAGTGCCTGTTCTATTATAAGAACATTTAAGATGTAACTCGCAGATTATCATTCAGGTACTGTTATTTCACAAAAGTCTTCCAATGTTACCTCATTGTATATCAATGAGGTAACATTGATATACAGTATGTATGTGCACACAATATACAGTAGCAATTGTCTGTGATCACTAATGTCTTTCAGATGAAATAGTTCTGAATGAAGTTACTTTTTGGGATCCCAGGAAAAAAGTTTAGGAACCACTGCACTAGAGCATAGTTGTGTCTGCATCTGTCCTTGAGATGTCTTTGGGGTCTAGGCCACACTTAACTGCCCAAGAAGAACGAACGGGTCTGGATGCTGCATGTTATTGATTTGCAAAACGTATTATAAATAGCTTAATCAAATTTTGCTCATACTTAGTGTAAGGCCATACTTAAAAAAGAAAAATAGGACCAATGTCCCTGTATCTCTCCAACATGTTCTATCAAGAATCAATAATAAGTTGAATTTGTGAGGTTGTCAGATTCTGTCTCTATGTTAGAGTCCTGTGGTCTGGATGTAGGAGATCAACCTCCCAATAGAAGTGGGTGGTACTTTCACTGGAGGAGAACTAAACTAATTAAATCAAAGTTCATATATGACTTCATATCAGTGATCAATAGGAACTATATTGATATCTGTAACCATTTACATGTTATAAGCATCAAAATATGGCCCATTATAGATAAATATTATAACCATAACCCTATATATAAGTATATATTTAGATTTTTTAAAACTGTAAACAAACTTTGTAGACATTGTCCCAAGGATGCTACATATGAAATTTGAAATGAATCCGACCTGTAGTTTCATCAGAGAAGATGTTTGAAGCAATCGCTAATGAAGATGACGACAAATATGATGACAGACACAGTGCCTTCACAATAGCTCATATAAAAGTTAAATATACATAAAAATGGCCTAAATAAGAGTCACTGTGTTATACAAGTGTACTAGGTTCTGCTGTGAACGCTTGGCCTGTCTATGCTGAGCTGTGTGGGTAAAGGTAGGAGGCTGCTTTTCACTCTTTTTTTTCTACAACTGAAGCAGGAGCTGCCATCTTTCTTCTGTGATGATGACTTGAACACAATTCACTATGACGAAACCTACCAAAAAAGACAGAAATCCCCTTCTGAGACCATGGAGTAATTCAAAGTATTTTCCCCTTCACTTTTAATGGGCTGTTGTATCACCCATCTTTTATACAAAGTGGGCGGGACATTCAGATTGAAACAAAGGGCTGGAGTATTGAAAGGAGGATCACCTAAAGAGATAAAAGGGGCTTATAACACATCTGGAGAGCATTAGCAGGTCTGACTAACACTTTTATCTATACAGTAATGAGGGAAATTAGCAAAGAATCTCAAAAGTTCCAACGGCTAAAGTATAGGAACAACCTCTAATACGGCAAATGCACAGTTTGACAGATAAAACAAAGGCACAATTCAAGGATTTCAACACCAGGGGAAGTCGACAGTCTTGATCCATTTGCTCTCAGGCGTTGGAGAACCGTGGGTCTCCTGCCTCCAGACTTCAGCCTTACACACCGGGTTACATCAAAGTACAGCCAGGAGAGGGATTTCAGCACAAGCCGGGGCTCGGACGGGGATTTACAGATGGCAGCTTTAAACTAGTCAAACAACTTGGCACCGCTGAGGACACATTAGACAAACAAGAAGCAATCCCAGTGCAGTTGTACAATAAAAGTCCTGTAGTACTCATTATGAGGGGACACAGATCTCTTGAAATCATGCCAAAAAAATCACTTCCAACTGACCTATGATGTAACAGCAGTCAAACTCTGACATTTCAGAGGGAAACTTACATGTTTTCCATCGCTACTGCAGTGGCTGCAGCTCCCATTTTATGTAGACACAAAATATAAGATGAACTTACTTGTTAATATACATGTTTACAGATCGAACAGCCTAACATCAAGTATATACAGTATTTAACCCTGTAAAACCATACCTATCAAGAACTAGCACCAAATTCACATTTTTTGGAATTGAGATGTTTTTTAGACCTTTTAACAATATCAAACAAAATATTTTGCCATGTCATTTTGTTTACGATATATTTTTGTATCTCATTTGATAAATTTAGTGTTTTTATACAGCACCTTATATACCTGCAGTATCAAAGTTGATGCACACGCTTTTAACATAATTTGCCTGTACTATAAGGAATTCATTATCAAGTAATTATGAATTATCCCAGTGCATTAACTACTTATGTAAAAAAAAAAATTATAATAACAATATAAATGTTGTTCTTACCATACGTTTTTAAAAATTCCAGAAGACTTTCCCGCAAAAAGTGTGTGGATAATTTAACGATAGCTGCCATATTGAAAAATGCCAAAAAAAAGAAAAAAGCCCATCCCCTAACTGCAGTGGGATGATAATCCACCAGGAGGCAGAAAACACATATAGGGTCATTTTGAACAAGTTTGTAAGGACAGTATTGAGCTTGTTGATTAGATAGAGGTCTCAGAACCTGGTGTAGCAAATATGATACAAATGGTTTTACAGGGTTAATATACTTAATAATTAATTTTACTTCTATTACATTCAAGACATATTGTTATGCTCCAATAAATGGGGAGACTCTGTATAATTTGGTAGCACTTTTAGGTTCTTGAAAATCCCATGGAAATTAATTTATCTTTTAATCATAGTGGGGGCTGTGGATCAATCTCGTCATATATTTAATTATTTAATCTGTGTGCATAAAAAGTGCTGTGGAGCAACTTAAAACATGTTTCTAACATTTGGATCAAAGTACATCAGAGTGGATTAGAAGAAAACAAACAACCAAACAAAAAAGCATTACTACCACTACTTTTTTAAGGACAGTGTCAAGTCTGTTTCCATTTCCCTTTAGTCTGACTCACATTACAACATACTAATTATACATAACATTTCTTTATGAACATGTAACTGCTGTTTTCATTCACTGTTTAGCACTCCACTACTACAGTATATGCCACGATGACAACAGCAAGATTACAAACTATTTAGTAGAGCCACAGTTCAGCTCTTCCTGAGAAAATGAACGTTAGTCAGTAAGACTTCGCATAAAAGAGTAATACGGCTAATAATCTTTATTGAGGGAATTATAAAAGATGGAGTCTCTGCAGAGTTTCAAAGTAACTGCAGTCAGTTGTGCTCAATAAACATCATGTTTAAAGGACACAAAAAGGACACAATCAGCACTCGAGTTGGAATTTAACAACCACTTAGTTGCGGCTCTATTTCCACCATTTGTCTGCTTATAAAATGGACAGACATGGTGCTTATTAGAAGCTAAATCAATGCTGATATCCTACATTTAAGCGGTGCAATAATATACTCTGTTTTGTGGGATTTTTTAAAGGGTAAAAAACAAAGTTTTATTCCTATCACCTCACCTTCCATTTTTATTACTCTGCACAATTTGCACCTGGTATCTAGGAGCGAGAGAAATTTCCATGTTAATTGCGAGGATGCGTCCGCTCTTCCTTTGCCTCCAGTTCGACGCACACTCGGCTGATTACATGCAGATGACAGCCAAAGTGCACTTCGCAGGGTGACGTGCTATCCTGGATAAATAACACACATGTCTTGGGGTGTGAGTGCATTTTAAATGAAGTGCAAAAAGCATTTATGCAAAGCAATTATACTGTAAACATTTCAGCAGCGATTGGTGAAGGCAAGAAAAAGAAATGACGAAATAAATAAATAAATACATGAATTCTCTGTATCCATGGTATTTATATATATATTTTAATTATGTTTTCAAATTCAGATGCATGTGCCGTTGTACTTGTGTATCTCTTTTATGGACTGGGACAATTGTATTTCAGTTACCATTTTGAAAGTCACATTTTTCCTTCAGTAATTCATCATTCTTAAGCTAATAAGACAAGCCAGCCACACAGGAATATAATACTTGACTCCAGCCGCCTCTAATTGAACATGTGTATAACTGCATGTCATCTCATCAAAGTAGTTATTCTGCTCGTCAAATCCTCTGTGTCTTTTGTCTAATGAATAATAGCTCTGCCTTTTCAATAGTCTGCTCCCACACACACGCATTTTATATATTTATAGCAATATGCAACACTTTTATTCTAACATTTTCGACTTTTTTTTTTGCCTTGCCGTCTTTGATATGCAGATGTAGTCTGAGTTTTTGTCTTTAGGGTGCCCCCACTGCAGAATCTGTAATTAGATTGAAGTACAAAACTATCCAAATCATCATCATAATCATCATTTTTAACTGTTGAGTGTTATTTGAAGAGGCGAATGCAGCATATGTGCACATGAGAACAATGTTATGACACACCGTGGAGAAAAGAGTCCAGTACATTATACCGAAACAGAGCGCAAAGTACCGCACAAGACCGTTAGCAGAGATTAAAACCATGAAAAACTCTGAAAGCAAATTAAAAACAATAAATTCAAGGAAATTAAAAGGAATAAAACCATTCAAACAAACTAAATATAAGCAATAAAAAAACACATTAAAACAAATGCAAACATTCGGCTTCTCTGTGCCCGGACAAGTTTATACCTAGAAAACACAGCAGTATTTTTATAGTATTTTAAAAAGTGGATGTGTGCTTGGTCACAGGTCTGATCGTAATAACCCACAGCCCATAAATATCAGTGTTAAATATGTTTTTGAGTTTGAAGAAGTTAGCTAATTTTCTGAATGTCAATATAAACTAAAATCTGTAATTGTTAATGCAATGGAACCTTTATTAAACTGAAAAAAAGCACAAATAAAAGATTTGTATCCTTCTTTAATAGATTAATTTTTGTAATTTTGCTTCCTGCGACACATAAAAAAAATGTTAGGACAGAGATAAAGAGTGATTTGAAGGTTATTAAAATATAAAGATAATAGAGTTCTGTTAGATGCCACAGTCATCAGGTTCATTGGTGAGAGGTGAGGGATCATGAGTCTTTATATTAATGGTTCATAGTTTATCAGTTTTTGATAAACTTAGTAAAATAATGTTCTGTCAGTTTAAAAAGAATATTTGTGCAAAATTGCAAGAAAAATAGGTCTTTCACCCTCCACAGTATTTAATATTGAGGAAGATTCATGGAGTCGAGAAACCACTGTTGAATGTGTGTGACTTTTGACCTACATATGGCACTGAATGAGAAACCATCGTATTACAGTAATGAAGCCCGGTATCGGTTTTATGCAGAAATCAGATTTAAAGACATTGGAAACATGATGAGGTCAGGTCAGTCCACATTTTAGTTTGTTTTCAGGAAAAATGTGCATGAAGTTCTGGATGCTAAAGTAGGAAAAGACCATCCAGACTCAGCAAAAGCAGCATCTGTGATGGTCTGGTGGTCTGCTTTTACTGACACACATGTTCCCATAAGGGCATGGTGGTAACACTGTCGCCTAGAGCTGAAACGATTCATCGACTTGAAGCGTTTAATAAAAAATTTGATTACTTTTTTTTTTAAACATTAGTTCCACTGCTGTGTTTCACACGGACACTTATTGTGACACGCAATTAACACACAGTTGTATGTTAGTTCCATCTTCAGTTGTTAGTCAGTTGGATCCAAATGTGTTGAAGACTGCAGTGGCATATTGTTTGTAGATGTCATTGGACTTATTTATCTTTGTTTATATCTATAGATATTTTTACTTCTATACTGCTGTTGTTAGTTCTATATAAATATTCTTTCATAGATGGTTTTACTTGTATAGTTTTTGTGGTTGTTGTTTCAGGTGGTTCTCGAATAAAGGACATGTTTGTCATTTTCAGACATTTTGACATTTTTTTTTGCCTATTTAAATAATCATTTAATTTAATCAAACAATATAATCAATACATTAATCGATAACAAAAATAATCGATAGGTGCAGCTCTAGTCTCATGTCTGTGTGGGTTCATTGGCTTCCTGCCACCATCGAAATACTTGCACCTTCATAGGTTAATTGTTGGATCTACAGTAAATGGCCTGTGAATGTGAGTGAATGGTTGTTTGTCTGTATGTGTCACCTTGAATGAAATGGCAACGATTCATTTCAGCTAGTAAACAGGTCGGAAAATAAATGAATGAAGGCTGCCATCAAGCCTGGCCTCATTCATTGTACATTAGAAATTCATTCCAATTTTCAGTCACATTTTGCTATAAATGCTAAAAGAAAAGGGTGGGTTAAATATTTTAGCACACATCAGTCACAGAAAATGAGACTTATCTCAGTACAATTAGCATTCCTTCTGTTCCTTTCCAGCCCAAATGCAAAGTAAAAAAATCTAAGCAATTCCAAGTACAATAAAAGAAAAAAACAAAATTTCACCTGCTTTGTGAAGGTGATGGTGTCACTATTGTCGCTCTGATGCTGAAATCACACCACCAAAAAGGACGAGATACACTCACGGTTAAAGAAGAAGAGACAAAACTGTTTTTGATAGACAGGATGTACTAACTCCTCATCAACGCTCACCTCTTGGAGTAAGACGACACCACAACATGAATAATTTGTGGATCTGGAAACCCACATGGCTCACAGGCATAAACACAGCAACATTTTCATGTTTCTCAGTAATTTTCTGTAATTATCTCCTCGGTGCACACACAGTAGCTTCTTCTTGGGACTGGAGCTGGTAAACATTACACACAAATTTCTTTCCAGCTAATGAGTAGCCATGAGACACGGAGGCAGACGCTCAGGTGAAGGGTTAAGCTGCTGAAGGTTGATGAGAAGCTTCTTAACTCTGGCCTTAAAATAAATGATCCGCTACGCTGCCGGCAACAATCCTAAATTTACCTTTTTATTTTATATTTGTGTACAAATATAAAAATAAACCTGGCAGATTTATGTTCTCGAAAAGACCTGAATGTTTCTGGACGGAAACTCTGTGACTGCTATTTAAGTTCTGTTTCAGATTAGTATAAACCTTTTGGAGATGATGCTTGTTGTTTTTGCACTGAAATAGAAAGTTATTTAGTCATGATCATATATTGGTGATGGTGTGTGCATACATCTGTTCTGCTTTTACATTGCATATACAGTGGTACATAGACTTATGAGTTTAATTCATTCTGTGACCGAGCTCGTAACTCAATTTGCTCATATATCAAATAAATTTTCCCCATTGACATTAATTGAAATGCCATTAATCCATTCCAGCCCCATAGTTTGAAATAAATTGAGATAATGTCTAGCATATCCAAAACTTATTTCTAACCTATGAGTAATTTATATTGAACTTATCTCCTACAAAGCGTTTCAGCACCTCCCCTCTGGACAGCGACTGGACTTTGTTTTGCAGCAGGAGATAATACCTGTAATACCTAATGTCACCATAATCTTCAAATTTAGAATTACATTTAAAAAACTAATGAACTAAAATAAGATATATTTGAATTAAATACTCATTATTAATTTTCCGAAGCCACAGGGAGCCGCAGCAGAGGGATGAAAGAGGATGAAAGTAGTACAGCAGTGGAGATAAAACACACTCAGCTAAACATTCAGTACATATCAAAATAATATAATAATACATTAGATTGACATAGTTGGAATCACGTCAAATGTATTTTCTTCTAAATAGTCTAATGATAATTTTCAGCCATTTTGAAAATGTTAAAGTAGAAATATTACATGTGTACATAGTTACAAATGAACACATTACCCCTTAAAGACCCTCAGCTATTTTTGTTGTGGCTTCCAAATTATTTTTTTTCTTTCCCAAGTGATTTGTCACCATTTATTATGATATTATGCTCTGTATTTTTCGTATAAATCATGTTTATTTCTACATATGATCATGTAGATGTTCATAAAAGCTCAGAGTAAATGCAAAGGTTAATAGATGAAAACAGAAAAAACTGAAGAAAATAGTTAATAAAAGTAAAATATAAAAGTATAGTACAGTAGTAGTACGGTAAAATATATCATTAATTGAACATAAAAGAAGTGTCTCCATCCACTGTCATTGATCCAACTCCATGGGTGAATAAATGTTGTAGAAGATGATGGTGTTTCCACGGCAACTACGGAACCTCTGAACATCTAAATGGGTCATATCTGATGACCATGAAAAGATGACAAACTGTATTTTACACCAATTATTTACATGTATTGATAGGATTAGTGTTTCAGACATTATTTGATATTTTAGATTAGAAGATGTTTTTTTCTCAGCGGTGGATGTTTGGGTCTTTATGGGTTAAGTCTATAATCATGACAAATACAGTTAAAGCTTAATGACAGTTGCAATCTTACACTAATGTTACTTTTTCATACATTGACCATTAAGATGGTAAAGGTTCAATGTGTGATATTTAGTGACATCTTGTGGTGAAGTTGCACATTACAAGCATGTGAATCTACAGTAGGCTGCAAGAGATCAGCCAGTGTTTTGGTCGCTGGTGGCTGTTTGGGTTTGTATGGGTTAAAACAACTGTATAATAGCATAAATTAGAATTATACCACCAAGATTTGCAGTGTAAACCTTTAACCTTCATGTGCAACACTTGAAAGAAGATGTAGAGTCCTGGACACCCCTGTGTATTAACTAGCTCCCTCATTAGTTCATCACATAAAATGATTACACAGTGCACTTTTGATCTGTTAATTTATAAGCCAGGTCTTCATCAGCCCCCTTGGATTAAAAGTGTGTCAACACTCACCAAATGGGTGGATTTCCGAGAAACAATATCTGTAATTCACAAGTTGACACCTTAGCTAAGGGAGAAAAAAAAACACAAAATGATGAAGAAAAATGATACGTATGTGTAAAAGGATTTTCTCTGCCCTTCTTTCTTTCTTTATTTTATTCTTCATCTTGTAAATTGTGAGGTGAGTGAGTTTGTGAGATTGCAGAGGGTTTGCCTGTGTGGGTTTGTCTGTTCTCTTCTGCGTGGGTGTGTGTGTGCATTGTGTGATTGTGTGTGTCTTAGCACATGTATACATGATCATTCCCAAGGCAGTCGCACTCAGCTCAGTAACTCGCATGGCAAGGCTAATGCACCCCAGCCTAATATCAGGTAATGTCAGAGAGGCTTATAGCTGACCACCTGCTGTTTGACTGGAGAGAACTACAGAGAGAGACAGCAGTGGATTAGAAGAGACGGCGATAATGGTTACGAAGAAAGAAATCAAAAGCAAAATAAAGGCAAAAAGAATAGGCTAAATCAAAAGAGAGCGGGTTAGAGTTACAGTGAAACACTGAGGAAGAGGGGCAAATGCAAAAGAGGAAAACAGCGGGAGTGCAGTAAATGAGGCTTCAATAACATTCTGCATTGAGGCGGTTGTCAGACTTCACATTTTCATAGTTAAACCATCTGAAGAAGGGAACGTATGCACATAGTAGGCTGAAGAAAAACAAAAAAACGGAAGACAGAAGGTGGTAGAGTCTGCACACACACGAAATCTGTCACATCTTTATTCACCATGAATTGACAATGTGCCAATTCATGATTCATTTATGCCTGATCCAAGGAATAATGACTGTGTGTGTTTTTCATAACATGACTTCAACCATATGCTCATGTTAAATAAAAGCAAAGGTACATGTTTGGTATCAACAACTGTAGAGAACCAACCGGTGACGAATATGACAATGGGCAATTTAAAATATTTACCCAGATCAAATACTTTGACCTTTAAAGGTTCTATCAGCTGAGCATTAGACTGGCTTTAGTGCTTCGCCTGTTACCTCATCAGTCTGCTCTGCTTCTGTAACAACACGGCTGCTGGGTTTCATGAATACATTAATGGTGACATTTTCCCACGATTTACTGACTGAAATTCATCTTAGAATTTAATATATCCACTGATTTATATTTTCACTGCTGGCTAGGGTCATCTTGCCTAGTCAGCGCTAACTAACATGGTTGGTTAACATCACTTTCCACAGTCAAAGCATTGTCGTTCAGTAGTAAGCTTCATTTTGGGTGATGTAGTCCCAAAGTCTCCTCTGTTTTTTGGTGTCATATCAAATTGGAGAACGTTTGACATGGATAAATGAGTTTGTTGCTTGGTCCATCATTTCTACTAGTTTCAAGCTCACTTTAGTTTCACTTTGTCTCTCTTGGAACCTTGGCAAAGGTGATACAGTATCTGATGGTAGGTGGTAGAAAGGCCAAAAAAATGTGCAAAGTTGAGCTAATAACATCACTGGAATCGAGGTAAACATCAGTCTTTAGATGTCGGAAACTGATGTTACACGCCAGGAGATGTAGTTAAGTCACAGAAACCTTGTAAGAGACGGTTGTGGTGGATTTCTGTTTCTTATTGACATTATGGTTTTACTAACCTTATTCAAGTTTTTATTTATTTATTTTTTTCCAAGATTCAAAGATTCTTTATTGTCAATTCACTAAATATACAGGAAATACAGAGATTTGAGAGACTGTTTTGCTCTCACCTTGTTCCCATCTAAAATAAAATAAGAATAGAAATAAATAAAAGTGTACATGTCAGTCTATTTACAGTAGCAGCTGTAGTGTAATACAGTGACGGTTATGAGGTGAGGTTATGTGGTTTACAACTTATGCTTGGACATAAGTCCTTGTATTTGCCATATGAAAGATAGAACCTTAATAGTAATTAATTCCTCAAACATAACTGTGTCCATTTAAAATATTGATAGTGATATGTCACAGTATGCCAACAAACAAACGTATGCCCCTGAGCTGAACACAATTTGACACAATAAACTTCAGTATGACGCATGCCATGTGCTTTTTCCATACCTGCTGTAGCCAGTCAGTAAAACCTCAGAGAGATGAATCCACATTGAGATGAATTGGTTCATTATGTGTGGGGTTTAACAACTGCATTGAAGGTATTTAAAGATGTAATTTTTCATATGGCGTATTATAGCGAATGATTGAAGTGCTTTTATCGTCATTTAACATGTAAAGTATTGTTTTCCTTGGAACGTTCATGCATTTTCTTCACATTTTGATACCAAGGGAAGACAAGGACATCTCTACAAACCTGTATGAGAAGGCTAACAATGGAAATCTCCAATATCTTAGGTTATATTATGACATTTGTCCAACAGTCACCCCAGGTTTTCACGCCACAGATAAGACTGTGAACACTCCCACTGACAGGAACAGCACTGTCACAGAAATACCTCCGAACTGAATGAATTAATGACATGAAAAATGATTGAGACATACATATTTCTGTCACATGCATTTGCAAAAAAAGACAAAAATGGCACCATGACAGATTGACCAGTACAGCCAGATAAATACGGACGTGACACAGGATCGTAAGTATTCAGAGATAAATATAGAAGTCATATAGGAGGAAATGGTCTCCAGTGTCTGCAGGAGTGAGCCATGTACACATCGCAACTAAATGTTCCACTTGAAACCATGTGTTCTTCGGTGGTGGGAGGTGTTTTCTGAGGTGTTTTTGTAACAGTGCTGTTCCTGTCAGTGGGAGTGTTCAAAGTCTTATCTGTGGAGTCTAATCTTGTGAAAAGAGGAGTGAAATGCTGAGGTGACTGTTGGAGAAATGCCATGATACATCTTCAGATATTGGAGATTCCCATTGTTACATTGGGTTTTCAGTCACTGGCACTTACACTTATTCAGCTATTCAGACAACATATTGACAGAAAAGGGAGACAGCCACAAGGGGAAGAGGTAGGAGAGGCAGAGGAGCAGGTACATGAGCAGGGAAGTAAGGTTTATTTGTTGTGATGGCAGAAAAGTTACATTTCTCTATTGTCAAGTTTGTATAGAGCCAATATCAAAGGCCAACTCCATGAAGCTTTTTACGGGCACTAAACACCCGCAAACTGTGAAATTCATTGCAAACTGTCATCCAAATATTTCCACGTTTGACATATACTCAGCTATACAAGTAAGTCTTGCTGCAAAAACCATCTAATTGAAGCAGTTTGGTTGATGCAGTTCATGCCTGCACAAATCTAGTGTTGATGTCACCTAACTCACTCCTCACTTTTCCTTCAAATCTTCAGGTTTATGAGGCTTGAATAATATTGAATTAATGTTGATTAACCTTCAAACCCCTGAGACATTATTTCAATGAAATGGGCTGTTTAGAACTGTCGTCTGTGTCAGTGTCATAAAAGCTGCTGTGAGTTTGTGCTTGTGTTCGTTTTCTTCAGTGGTTTTGTTTTACTGTGTGTTTTAGGGTGAAAACAGGGTGGAATAACAGAAAAAAGATAAAGAGAGGAACTGAAGTTTGACAGGTTTGGACTAAATAAGGCACTCAGAATGTAGATCAATAAGAGATTTAGGATGTTGAACATGAACTGTGAACTGGAACACACTGAACAACAACAAGGATTTCAATTTTAACCCAGCAGTTTTTGTTTTGGGCTCTTTTTTTTCAAAATCAGTCCAGCTGTTTTTAGCACCTGGTTGAACTCCAAAAAGCAGTTAAACGGTCAAAACTCGGTAAAAATACAGTTAAAAAAAAAAAAAGGAAAGGAAAATCACGACAACACTGCAAACCACAGTCAAATCAAAGAACCGGGGGGGTGCGGAGCATGCTCAGATGTCTATGGAAAGAAAAAGGTCTATTCTATCAGTGCGTTTTGAAATGTTTCCTATTGAGCAAACTGTTGAATTTTCATGAATATTTAAAATAAATCCTACATTCAAAACGCTCAACACAGACATGTCAGGGGTTAAAAGGTTAATATCAGCGGTGGGCCGGTGAGGTCGATTTAACTTGTATGTATGTAACTGTATTGCTGTTATGTGAAAAATCCAAAATAAAATATTTTAATGTAAAAAAAAAAAAAAAAAAAAAAGGGTTAATATCAACGAAGTGCCAAAATAAGTTCTGACTCAAGGTTAGTTGGGCTGATACCATCAGTGGAAAATGTCAATGTAAATCCTTAAATGTCAGAAATTTATGCCACAGGCCAAGAGATGTTGAGTCACTGAAAATTTAGTGGGGAAATGGTTGGGCTAGTTTTCTCGCTGCTTTTCTAATGTTCTCTATTCTCCTGGCGTTTTCCTAACACTAATCTTTTTTTTTTCTTAATTGTAAACCTAACAAACCATAACCACAACATTCTCTAGATATGTATCACTGTCCTGCACCAAGAAAAATATGGAGATCAGAGTTGACCCCATCCAAACATCAAGGATGAAATCTTTAGTCAATCAGGGGGGTCAGATGTGTTTATAGAGTATTAATGTCACTAAGGTTGATCAGGCTGCTTTATTACAAACACTGTTATATAAACATGGAATAGCTGTGCATCACACAATAATTTCTGGTGTTAATAGAGTTACTTACGGAGCCCCGCTAGGGTCACGGTGGAAAATATTTTTACACTGAAGTATTGCGTTCGAACGCAAAACTATTGCGTTCCCTCGCAATCGTATTGCGTTTGAACGCAAAACTATTGCGTTCCCACGCAATACCTTTTGCGTTCGCACGCAATACTATTGCGTTCCCTCGCAATAG
>JAPQRQ010000005.1:46465606-46478496 GCA_037367365.1 Apogon talboti
TTTTTTTTTTTTTTGTACCACTATCAGACAAGGAACCAAATATGGTAACTTCCTTGACCTTGATTTTCTACATAACAATAACATTTTTTCAAAAATTTCCCAAAAGTAATAAAGTCTTGTTATGTCCTCCACTAACACACTAAGGTTAAAATGGTGAATTTCAGAGCATTTCTATGAGTGAACTATAAAGGGTGAACCTATAAATATGGAACAATGTAATCACCTAAATAGTCTAGTGTAAGGCTTAACTACCCTCACACTAGAAGCTTGTGCATTATAACGTGGGTATATTGAATAGCAATTTTTGTGCCTTTTCATTGTGTTGTAATTGCGTAACCAGGACCTATTCACCAAGGTTTTGCACTAATGATATGCTGGCGCAAACATGACCATAAAGTTCTGCACCTGAGTGCAATTTGCCATTGTTTTGTGTCTGAGATCCTAGTGTTTCAGGCTTTTCTCCACATTTTAGCACACAGATTGGTCCATAATGGAAACTGCAGAGAGCAAAACCCCTCAAATTTCATGTCTTTAATGAGCACAGGCGCACACACACACACACACATATACACACACACACACACACCCAGAGCTCTCCACAATCACACACCTTTGTTTTTTACTTCTTTTGCGTCACTAATATTTTGCATCTATAAAGCAATCTACTGAAATGTGTTCCTGGCTGCAGCTATTAATGTGACTCAGGAAGTTCTAAAATGTGTTCCATTAATGTCTGAATCTTAAAATAATGTGCAGAGGTCATGGAATGTGTGAGATTTTGCACCAAATAGTACGACTAAAGTTCCATTTGATGCCCACAGCATAATTGGTGAAATGACAAATGTCTGAACTCCAAAAGAAGCCGAGCATAATTATGGACAGTGGTGCAACAGTAACTTCACTGACACCAGATCAGTTGGGATCTAGCAGTAACTATTGTGTTCAGCAGCTGTTTCACTCAGATTCCAGGTCTATAAGGCATATATTTGACATAAAGTGTCATAAGTGTTTGTAATAAAGCAGCCTGAGCAGCCTCCATCAGGACATTTTTATTTTTTTGGTAGCTGGAGGTTCAACATACAGTATCATTAGCCTCATAGCATAATTGCCTAAGTCATATTGTGACTTTGGCAATTATGCTATGAGGCTAATGGTAAGCCCCACTGTTTGGTCAAAAATTTCAAGATTAATTTGCATTGTAACACTATTTACTTGGCAGCTCAGTTTATGGTGAATTCCACTATTTGCAGATTTTTTGTGAATTACACAATATGTTTGCATCATTTGTGGTGGTTAAGTGGCCACGAAAGCTTAGTCTTAATTATTAGTCATTTATATCTAATCTATTATCTATTTATTACAGAAAAAGATGAGAAATAGACGACACTTATTCCAAAATGTAGTTGAATGCAATCACTGGTAGTTAATTAAGTTCCTCCTTGCCATGTAAACCCATTTGAATCCATACTGTATGAAAATGCATCATTATTATGCACTATATCGACAAAAGTATTGGGACACATTGAATTCAGGTGTTTCTTGTCTAACAGATAACAGATAAAAAAAACAATAATGACAAATATCATAATATAATTTTATATTGTGATAAATATCATTGTATTGGTTAATTTGGTTTAAATTATCTTTGCTTCCAAAATGCCTAAAGAGATGATTTTTACTTAATTTCTCTCAACATTGACTTTTTTTTTTATCCACGACTATGATTTTAAATGTTCTAACTCAATTAATGTACAATCCAATTAATGTTGTAACAACTAACCATCTACTTTCTTAACATCTCCATTAAATTTAAAATTGAAATTAATGTTTAGAAACTATATGGACATAAATATTGGGACACATCATGGCTACAGCTGTAAGATGTCCTGTTCATGATGATGTGACATATAAACATCAATATTAATAATTAATATGATATTTATCAAAATATAAAACTATATTATGACATTTGTCATTATTGTATTGTATTCCAGACCCCTGTTAGATAAGAAACACCTGAGTTTAACGTGTCCCAATACTTTTGTCCATATAGTGTGCATTGTAGGTGTGAACATCTGTGGTTGTGTGTTAAACTTTCATGTGTATATAATGTCTAAACCTTAACCAAGGAGTTATCCCATTGCGTCACTTTGAATTAGAATTTATCTGGGATTATATAAACACTGTAGGTGGGTGGCCTTCTGGTTTGAGAAAGTAAACGAATAAAACAAGAATCTGTGATGATGTAAGGTTTTAATTTGAAATGATTAACAACAGACATTTCCAACTTGAACATGTAAAACATAAACAGTCTTCCATCTACATCCATGAGTAATTTGTTCCAAGACAGAAATGATAGAAGTGAAAATATAGATATACATTTATATTAATATTGCCAGTCTTTTTTTTTTGTTTGTTTGTTTTGCTTCCCTACACACATTTAAATGAATGTGATAATAAAAGAATCCACATTGAGATCAGTGCTTAGAAAAGTAAAATCTCTGAAGGAGCAACCCTGCAACAGTGCAGGAATGTGTTTAGGGGAAACCTCCTATACACAGAGTTCTTTTTGTGAAAAGGTCAAATCATTCATTCGTGCAGTTCTTTTTCCTCTCTTCTGCAACCTTTTCTTACCATCCCCTGGTGCCCTACCAGCCAGACTTATTCCCTGTGTTTATAACTTGGCCCATGTATCATAAGCTAAAACTAAGCTGCCCTTTACCTCGTGTAGAAATAGTTGGAAATCCAACCGTTTGCGAGCTTTTAAACTATTTTGACAGCTTCCTCTTTTTTTCCATCACCCCCATGAGCACTGGAAACTGCAGTTGTGCATGTGTGTGTCTAAATGAACAAGTGTGCTCCCCTTTCCCGTAAGCTGACATGAAAGATATTTCACAACTTGTGAAGTAGTGTTTTGTGAGACGCCAGAGTGCTCAGTGAGATATCATTGTAACACTACCATGTGCCCATAAAGGAAAGAAATCCTGTTTTCTTTCAGTTCTGTAGTGTACTGGGTTTGGGTGGTTGCCAGAAGAAAGTCATATTTAATTTAGCCTTGGGCTCAGCACTCGAAAAAATGACTCCCGCCGGACCCAGCAGAGGTGAAGCACACAATGCCAGTCAATGGCAAAATCACCGATGAGGAAAGAGCTGCTTTCCTGAAGCAGAAATTCATTCATGAATAAGTTTATTCTTTTTTTTTCTCCTCTTTTGAAACATCAAGTATTTGCACTGAAGACATGTGGTATTGTTTTGTTCAACTTTGAAGAACAGCAGATGAAAGCTGATGTTGAAAGATAAATTTGCCTTATTTTTGGCAAAAAAAAAGTATATTAGGAACCAAAACGACACAAGCACTGATGCTTAAGTGAAAGATTTCTAAGACGTTTTTTTTCTGTCTTTATTTATGAGTCTGTCTTCCTTCCTTTCTTCTCTATCAGGGGAGGTTCTGAGCGTGGTGGACGATCTCTTCTCTGGTTTGGGTTCACCCTGTGTCGTCGCCGGCAGGAGGAGTGGAGACCATCCCCATTCTGTCCTATATTCAGTGGTCTTCAAGTGCCTGGAACCTGACAGTCTCTACAAGTAAGTGTGCCCATGGCCTTTTGGCGTGTGTTTAGTAAGAACCGATTCAAATCTGCCTTCTTCACCATATGAATGAACACAAATCATAAAATGTTGCAGAAAGGTCTAACAGATCCATTTGTATAACCATCACACATGTCCGGATATCACTGGTTGTAATAAAAATAGGGAAAATATGCTTCTACATCAATCTTAATAAGGTTTTATGTAACTTATTAGTCCTGTTTCAGAAGCGCCACCCTTATCATGGTCAGGGGTTTTATTAGAAATTTCTATTAAGTTCTGCCAAGGCAAATTGATTCCAGATGAGGGGAAAATGTGGCGTCCAAACATGTCTAATATCAAAAAAGAGAATTGTCATTTCCAACCAAAAAGTATGGATTATATCCTGCAAACAACACTTGCTGGATGGATCTGTCCCCATCAATCTTAAATATGGATCAGGAGAGTCAAATACAAAGTTTTGCTTGTTTATGTACTATCGTTGTCATGGTGTCGGAGTGTCGATTCAGCCAGGCCTTTGTTCCAGGTATTTCCAGGCCTTATTACTCCACATGGACTCCATTTATCTGGCTATCTGTTGACCTTGTCCAAGTATCAAGTACTTGGTCTAAGATGTGAATCTAGAAAGTGTTGAAATACACGGTGGCTTCCTTCAGCTTCAATGATGTGAAAAGACAAAAAGCATACACAATGGAAAAGAGCTGGTGTGTGATCGCATGGAAACACACCTGCTGGCTCTGTTAAGCAGCTGAAACACACACTCATTTCAATATAACACGTGTACAGTTGCTATGTTTACTAGTATGGTAACCGCTAAATAAGTTAGCACCACAATGCATGTAACTCACTTCTTTAATCTCTCAGTTATTTAGCTGAAGTAACACAATTTAATTTTAATGTCACACCTCTTACAAGCACTGGGTTTCTACAGTAAAGAGTTAACTGCCAAATACAAATGGTAGTTAACATTATAAGTCAGATACCTTTTAACTGACATTCTGCTAAACTTTAACTACTGATGAAACTGATGGTGTCATGTTTTCAGTCATTTGTCATCTCACCAATGATGTAGATTAAACAATTCACTGACATGTATCTGACAGGGAACCCTACTGCTAATGTTTTAATCATGTCTATTTCAATGTCTCTTATCTATTGTTGGCTGTGGCTTAAATACCAAGTGTAGTAGTATGGTCTGTAATTTTTATTTTTTTTTAGATGTTATTCAGGCAGTTTTGTTAAGGTGGGAAAAAAGTTCAAACAATCATCAAATCTTGCATAATTTCAGCTAACCTACTTATAAATATCACAAAAGCCAATTTCTGGTCACGTCACTGAACGCAGATTATGGGTTCTTTGATAAAAGTGAGTTCAAATGCCTTTAATTGAAGCAGATAATCATTTGTGCTGTTTTGCTGCACATGTTGCCACCAGTGAGAGTGACCGAATTCAGCTGGGAAAGTGAAATAAATCCACACAATCAAATTTATTGTGATGCTGCAAACACGGATGAAATGTTTGACATATTGTACCCTGTGTTTATGATAATAATGTATATGTCCACTACTGGTCAAATGTTTTAGAGCAGCCCAATTTTATTTTATTGACATTCACGCAGGTCAGAGAGGTGCCAGAGGTTAAAAAAAGGTAAAATTACCCCAAACTGGAAAATAATGTGCATTTCAGAATTATACAGAGAGGCCTTTTTCAGGGAACAAAAAATGGGTTAACAACGAAAAGCTGTTCTGCAGGAGTGGAGGTTGATCAAGCCTTGAAAGTTGGTGCTACGAATTCCTACAATGTCCCAACTTTTCTTGAGTATTTATAATCCACTGTGTCTGCATAAAAGTAGTGTTGGATCACACCGTGGTACCATCCACTCATGAGCATTACTTCAACAGTATTGTTACAATTGCAGAGAGACAGACCATCATAACACCTAAAAATGTAGGTCTTTCCTACAGAGGAATTGCGAAGATTAGTCAAGGTGTCAGTGAGTACAGTCTCCTTCACAATAAAAAGGCACTCAGAACTGGAAGAGGTCTGGCAGACCCAAAGCCACAACAGAATCAAAGGACAGGTTTCTGAGAGTCAACAGCCTCCGTGGTAGGCAGCTTACAGGACTACAGCTTCAAGCACAGCTTAATAGTGGTCGGAGTAAGGAAGACTCACTGTCAGCTGTGAAGAGAAGACTCAAATCGCAGGACTGATAGGTCAAATTGCAGCAAGAAAGCCATTGCTAAGACGTAAGACGTTGCCTGGGCCATGAAACACCGCCAATGGATGACTGAAGGCTGGTGTTATGGACTGATGAATCAAATTATGAAATCTTCGGTTCATGCAGGATTTTTGTATAACGTCAAGTAAGTTGTAACATCAACTGTCAAACATGGAGGAGGAAGCATTGGTGGACCCAGGGTGAGAGGCACCCTGGGCCAGAATGACTACCATGGCATCCTGCAGAGCCACTGCACCTAGTTGGTTCATCCTACAGTCATTCATCTTCTGAACTCGCTTTATCCTCACTCGGATTAGGGAGGTTGCTAGATCCTATCCCAGCTACTGAAGGACAAAGGCGGGGTACACCCTGGACAAGTCGCTAGTTCATCACAGGGCTGACACAGAGACAAACAACCAATCACTCTCACATTCACACCTATGGGCAATTAAGATTAACCAGTTAGGGTTAGGGTTAGAGTCAGGGTCAGTGCATGGAGGAAGCCGGAGTCCCTACCAACACAAACATGGGGAGAACATGCAAACTCCACACAGAAAGGTCCCACCAACACCCAAGCGGTGTTGGAATCGAACCCAGGACCTTCTGAGTGCTATCCACTGCACCACCATATCGGCCCTTACAGCAATGTAGTGACCTTTGGAAAAAAGAACAAGATGGTAAGTTTGAAAACATGGAAGGACCAGCACAGTCTCCAGACATAAACCCCATTGACCTGGACTTAACAGAAGTGTGAACGCAAAGCAACCTACAAGTGAAACACATTTATGGGAACGTCTGCAACAAAGTTCGGAAGAACTGTCCAAAGAATATTTGACTACCCTTGTAGAAAGAATGCTACAAGTGGTTTGAGCCATTATAGCTACATTTTGGTTTATAAATTAATTACGTTTTCTTTGTTAACTTCAGTTGTTTATCTGCTCATTACTTTCATTTCAGAGTACAATGAGAAATTGAACTGCATCAATTTCAATAAAAGACTAGAAAAATTTGGGTGTTCCAAAACTTTTGAGCGGTAGTGTATATTTTAATGTATAGGTGGAACTGTATGAAACATATTCTCTTATTAAACCTAAAATGTGGTCAGACATGACATAATTCCACCAAGGCTGCATGGTCCATTAGTTGTTATATATTACTCACCTGCAGTATTCGATGATGATTCATTTGTCTCTTTTTTCTCATTTGTCTATTTGCCTCAGCGCGCAATTTATTGTAACCCAGTCAACTTCATCATGTTTTTTTTCTGACCACATTTTTATGAGTTCAGTGTTTCCCATTATCATATAAAGAGCTTTCATTAAACACGATGCTGTGGCCATGTTTGCATCTTTCCCAAACAACAATGACTGGGCACATATCAGTAATACCACATCCTCCCCTGGGTGTCTACAATTCCCATTGCAAATGTTATTTTGTTTTAGGGGGTGAATTTTGTTACCTACTCCTGAACAACAGCTGGGTTGAGTTAACTAGAGAGGCATTCTTAGTCTCAACATGGTGGAAGTGGTTGATGCTGCTGTTCTTTTATGTTCTCTTTGGTTTTGGTGAACAGAGAAGAGCACGTGTTGAAAGGCAGTGAATTTTAAAATTTAAAAGCAAAGTAGTAGGTCGAGGTTGTCGTCTAGGATACAGGCCTTACCCTGAGGTCATTTCAAGCAATCCTAGCCTTTGTGGTTATCACACTAAGACCAACTATTTACAACCATAAGCTGCAGAGTCTGAGAAGAAGGGTGTTCTTTATGATGTGCATTATTAAGCACTATTTGCCTCCTCCTTCTTAAAATAAAAGTGCTACAACAGCAGTATGAGGGAAAATCAGACAGGGCCCAGATGTTGTTGTGGCTGTCATTGGATGCACCAAACACACAGTGTTTTCAGCTTTGCAGTCTCTTCTTCGTTTTAGTGACGTGTTTAGGTTGATAATGATGATGATCTTCTGTGTCCTTGTGGGTTTTGTTTTGGGAACTTCATCAGCACCACCTATGCCAGGATTTAGACTACAGGATCTAGTTTTGGTGATCATCGCATAAGGTTTGCACATGATGTACCATACAAAATTAGAATATAACCTTATGATGGTGCTGTGTACTGGTTGGATTTCTATTAAAAGAGGTAAATTAGGTGGTGTTTTCATTTAGCCTCTTAACACATGTTATTTTAATGCATCCCTAAGCTATGGTTAGGGTTATAACACAGCGTAAGGCCAATATGTTTGTATTAGACTTATGTATTAGCCTGAACTACATCTGTTTGACAGTGGCCTAAATGTAACCCTAACCCTAAAACAGGTTGCTGACTGACCTGTTGGAGGTTAAATCAGCAGAAAGGTAATGAACGCCATAATTTACCCATGCCACCAACACAGAGAACATCTGTTTACTTAGAAATCAATGATTTGAAACTTCCTGAAAGATTTGACAAGAGGATAAAGAACAGCACAGAGGGATACATCTGTGGTAATTCTGCAGAAGTTGGACTAACAAAAACCTGCAACAAGGGCCTGAGTTTTTACTTTGTAGAACTGTTATCTTTGTTAGGGCATTCTCCACAGTGTTGTTTTTCCCTGATAAGAACCGAATTTACGTCGGAATTACGTCTGAGAGAACATCTGTTTGCAGCCAACTCTGCTAGTCTTAATCAGGAGCCTGATAAGACCTCTACTGCTATTCACTTTACACTTGATCATTACAAGGCCGCTATGGCCCTGATGTTACCCTGTACACTACAAAACACTGTTTATTAAACACAGAACACTTTAATCCAAAGGTTTGATAAATCACCAATACACTGTACATAACATACCTGCTATAAGCCACTGAAAAAGAGTTTGGCAAAACACTGAACTGAAGTAATCTCTAGATTTGCTACTACAAAAATGAAATAGCTGTGAGAAGATGTTTCCTGATACAATTAGATTACAATACAGTGGTGCAGTATTTATTTTGCCAAAATAAAATTGCTATCTGTACCTCCAGATGTGTAGCTTGTTTTTTTAACACCGAAATATTCTAAACTTTCGATTTGCTCACATTGTTGGTGAGTAAGAGAAGTTGCCCAGTCTTGTCAGATATTAACAGCTTTGTTGATATAAAATGGTTGATATAACCCTGTTCTCCTTCCTGTTTTTAATTTATTATACAGAGTACAGCAGTTATGCTTGGTTTCTCGGCATCAATCCCTGAATCTTCCCTGAATTGTTTCAGTCCCAGCTGCCATGCATCTTCCTGATTGCTCCTCAGCTGCTTCTAATTGCTTAAGGCTATTTAAGGCAGCGTCTCCAGACACCACTGTCATTTTGTCTCAGTTTCCTTGCCATCCTTTTCATGCCTCCCAAACTTGGATTCCTGTGTAACACATTCTTTCACCTATTCCTTTTATGTTCTTCTAGTGGTGCTGTACTTGTAGCCTTTTACCATTCGTCTGCTTGGACTGGACTCTCTCCAGCCGACTTTTTGTAGCTTAGCTTTGTATTATTCACTATCATCATCAACATCTTCCCCTGCAACATCAAATTAAAACTGCACAAATACATGCACATGAGTTATTTAGTGATAGTCTAGTGCAAGGGTGTCATAAGTACGGCCCACTGGCCAAAACCAAGGGTCTAATTCCAATATGTGAAAAGCAAAAATTACACTTACGATATTAAGAAAGACACCATTTTAGTTCAGGCGCAACATTCAGCCCAATTTAATCCAAAGTGGGTCAAAATTACATTATGACAGTATTATGACATTATTAACAGTGAATAACCTAAACAAATATATAACAGATATATAACAATATATAACCACCTGAAATGTCTTTAGAGAAGTACGTTCAATTTTAACATTATTCTGTCTGTTCCTAAATGTTTGTGCCTTTGTAGATTTACTGTGAACTGTAAGTTGTAATGTACCCGTGTAAATGATACACTGAGGCATAGTGTTGTTAAAATTGCACTTATTTTTCTTTCTTAATAAATTTCAGTTGTTTCATGTTTGTTCATATTATTCACATATTTTAAGGGATAGTTTTCAGATGTAAACATTTTCATAGTGTAATTTTACCTTTTTCACCTTAAAACATTGATAAACTTTTGGAGGTGACATTATTTATAGGTTATTATGTTATTATTTTACTGGTCCTTCAGATCATATTGGGAGGATGTGGCCCCTGAACTAAAACACCCCTGTATAACCTAAATAAACTAAAGTGCAACGTTCAATCTATTGTGTGTGTGTGTGTATATCTATCTATCTGTCTGTCCGTCCATCCGTCCGTCCGTCCAGATATGCTGAACAGTAATAAACTAAAACTGTCTACCCAATGGCAGACAGGACTTGATTTCACCAGCCAGTGTGTCCATAGCCAGTTGTGCTGTGTTGTATTACTTGTTGTATAGGCCTAGGTTAATGTATGATATTTGCATCTTAACGCAGAACTTTCCTCTGGAAAGATTGTAACAGGGTTTGTTTTATCCCAAAGTATGATATTTTTATTTTAACCCTTAACTTGAACCAAACCAAATGGCTTTTTGCCTAAACTTTTAAAAACCATGACTGAAAACTGGAATTAACAAAAATGTGGAGATTGAACCCCAGTATCCTATGTGGAAGTCTCATTTGTGGATGGAAATGTGTTTATTCCCCCTAATGTAGGGATGGAGAGATTCACCGATTTGAAGCCGAAATTTGCGATGCAACTGCACCAGAGGCTTCAGTGTGCTTCAGATACAACTGTGGGTTAAATGCGAACTGTATCTTTCTTAGTGTGTCTGCATCAGTAAAACCCATGGTTACATAGTTTATCTCCTCTGCTCCTGAGGCACCTTGAACACACCATCACTATCTTTTGGCGTTTTGTTATTAAAACATACAGGAGCCGGGTGACGCAGCTGCAGTTAGTAAATAGCAAACATGGAGGGAAGTGAGACAACAGGTGGAGGAGATATTCAGCGTACCTCTGAAGACACACAAGCCAAGTTTGTTAGTTGTTTGTTTCACAGGGAAAGAGAGAGGACTAAATAATTGTGATGTTTAGAAACCAGACGTGAGCTTGTAAATTCTTTGTATTGTGTTAAATCGTTTTGAATCGCATCATGAATCGTATTGAACCAAATCACATTGTATAATGTCAAATCATTGATGAATTGCATCACATCGTGAACGGGTGAATCACATCACATCGTATCGGCAGGGGGCTTCACTGTATCGTTAATGTATCGTATCACTGGCAGCGTATCGACCTTGGCCTCAGTAGTGGGGATTCACATCCCTACTATAATGACACTGGTGTTTGTTGCAGATATATTTCCCCTTAAATTGAAATAATTACGCTGATGATCATCAGACATTTTTTATGCCTCCTACACAATGTTTGATGCATGTGATGGTGGTGGCTCACTGATTGCAGCAAACTAAAACTGACTTATGTACGGGCACCCAGCTAATTGAATTTATTGGTTATTTATCTGGGAGGTACACAGTAATATTGTACCAGAAATAGCTAAGAGCCAGTTTTCATCTATGGTCCCTGGATGGGGGCCAAGTGAAGTGCAGGTCACAGTGATAGGCCATGAACAGCTATGGTAAATCCAAATATTAAAGTAATGACTTTGTATGACTTGTAGTATATACGGCGCATGTTCTTTGTACTGGCAATGACATCAGAGAGTAAAAGGTAAGAAACACAGTGACTATAAGACTATGAATGGCCCAAATCACACTAATTATCACAAATCTTTGCTCCCATTTTGCCTGACTCTTCAGTCTGTGGTGTCAAATCCCAAATTCAAATAAAGGTAGACTCTCTAGAAATACCCTGTTCATTAGAAATGTCAGGTATAGGAATTAAAAACTTAACTCAAAAAAACCCAGTGGTACTTTTGTGGCAGTTCCCAACTGAATTTTTCCTCTGTATTTAACCTTCCTTAAGCGATTTGTCACCATGTATTGTAATATTATCCTCTTTATTTTGAGGTTTTTCAGTGTAAATCATGTATTTTCCTATATTTAATTCACTGATCATGTAGATGTTCATTAAAGCTCAGAGAAAATGCAAAGGTTATTATATCAAAACAGAGAAAACTGAAGAAAAAGTGACTTTTTTAGTAACATATATCATAAACTGAACATAAACCCAGTGTGTCCATCCACTGTCATTGATCCAACTCCATGGGTTTTACTGGTGAATCAATGTTGTAGAAGATGACAGTGTTTCCACGTTCACTTTGCAGCCTCTGAACGTCCAAATGACTATGAAAAGATGACAACTGCATTTTACATGTATTATTTTCATGAATTGATAAGATTATTGGATCAACAGGTATTGAACAATTTAGATCAGTAGATGGTTATGGTCGCCGGTGGATGTTTGGGTCTTTATGGGTTAAATGTGACGTTGTCATTATCATATCGTACTGTGTAGTCTGCTATCTGCAAATGAGATAATTTTAGAGATGAGCTACTTTTCCTAATTTACTGCACAAGGAGGGGCTGATGCATCTGTTAGATGCCAGTCTGATCTGAGGATTTCAAAGTCATGAGATTTTGTAAGCTGCCACGATTCTTCACGCAGTGAGGAATGATTGTATGTGGCTTTGATTGATTGGTCAACTGACTTAACTGATGTGCATCCAAATGCTGATGTCATGGAAAAGGCATCCCTAACTGCCCCAGCTCCCCCAGTTAAGCCAAAAATACTGCCCTAATTGATCCTCTCTCACTTTTTCTCATTCCTCCTCCTCCTCTTGCTCAGCCTGTCTCTAAGCCTTCTGTCATGCCATCTCTTGTCGAGCCGTCTCTTCGCTGTCTCATTAAATTACAGGACAATGCTTACTTTAATGGCAACATTGTCAATTTACACAACCATTAATCTGCCATTTGTCCATTTCATTGTTTGCTGAGCTTTCGAAACTATGGCATACGGATAAAACCAAGCCACATCTGAAGAAGCAGTGTGCAGCAGACTGCCTTGGAATAAATGTGCAAGAGGGTAAAGAATGGACAGATCTGAGATGTATGTGAGCTACGTAGATAGAAACATCAAGACACAAAAGAGTGGGTGGGTGGGTGGGTGAGTGTGG
>JAPQRQ010000005.1:46536247-46559805 GCA_037367365.1 Apogon talboti
TAATGTAAGTAATGATGTTCAAAGGGATAATGTGGATGTTGACAGGTGTCTGGATCAACACTTATGTTGGTCTAATGGTGATGTTCTAATGTCCTAAAATACATGTTCCTTCAACCTTTCATGTGTTTTTCTTGTAGTTTTTATGTTTACTTGGATTTGGGCTTTTTTGGGGGTTTTTTGCCACTTCTGGGGAAGGAACCAAATATGGTAACTTCATTAACCTTGATTTTCTACATAACAATAAAAAATGTAAAAATGTCACAAAAGTCATGAATTCTTTTTATGTCCTCCAATAACACACTAAGGTTGACACTTTGAATTTCAGAGTATTTCTATTAGTGCCTAGAAAGGGTTAAACAAAATGTTCAAATATAAGAAAAAATGTCAGGCCTAACTATTTTGAAAATGTACATCAAAGTGTAGCCGATGACACAGTTATAAAAGTTTTAGGACCTGAGATAAAAAAAAGAAAAAAATATGAGCTGCCTATGATACGATGTAACAAGGCAGTTTTGTGACCTGCAGGGTTAAAAGAGGCATCACGCTGAACTTAAAACAAATGTCTTTTTCAGATACATGACTTCACAGCAGTAGCAAAATACACAAACTACACATTTTAATGCATCATGGAGAAATAATTATGGGGTGGCAAGAGGGTGGCATGAAGTCTTTACTGAGTGGCAGAAGTATACAGTACATGTTGATCATTTTAAAAAGTCATGTTTATCAATAACATTATATTATTGTGGTTCAATAGAAAAAACAAATAACAGCATTAGAAATCAAATGTTTTATTTCTAAATCTTGAGACACCTTGTCCAAACTGTGGCAGTGTTGTTACATAATTCTATTAAGGTCATTTTCTTCCTCTCGTTTCTTCTCACTTAGATATTACAGTTTTGGTCTTGTAAGTTTTTGATTAGATACAATCTTTCATTAACCATACTGTCCAAAACTGGGGTGGCAGCCAGGATAGACAGACATTATTTAGGGTTGGCAGCTGCCACCTTATGCCTCCCTGTAGATCCACCCTTGGCCTGAACGTTGAAACTCATTAACCCAACACTTTTAGAGCAGAAGAATGATGATAACACTCACTAGCCTAGCAATATTAATGCTACTGAACTCATGATGCAGTGCTCTGTAAAATATACTGGGACTGGGACTATGGACCTCACCTTGACTATATTCAAGATATCATCAAGTCCTACCTGCATAAATATTTTTTATATAACATGTATGAATCATGTAATCCCACAGTAAAAAAAAAAAAAAAGAAATTATTTTTGTCCCAGTGGTCCAGGACCACAACGTGTGCGAAAACCCCAAAGTGTCTTAAAACTGAGAAATATCCATAGATAGGATCTTTGATTGTCAAAGGATTGTGCCCTTTCTCCCCACTTGAGGAAATGAAAAGGCTCTCTAGTCAGACACACTGACACAGACTGCACTATAAATCCAGTCAGACGTAGAGATGGATATGCCAAGAGTACAACTAAAGTCCCTCGCCAGACTCAGACGGAGGCACGGCCAGAGAAGCAGATGCTGCAGAACAGAAGCAACAATACGACTCAAATCAGATCCTGTTCCAGCAGCTGGCTAAAGTGGTCCAGGCAAAGTCCCTCTTAGAATTAACAGACTTAATATCTCTAAAATTCAATTCAGGGCTTAATCACCGTGCATTTGTTGAAGACACAGCGATCACGGTAATTAGAGTATCGCATCAACATCAGATCTGATATAAACACAAAGACATATGCATACCACAGGAAAACAGAGAGCATTGATGAAGTCTAAACACTCCCACAGCCTCAGTAATCTGTCTACCAGTAATCTGTACACCAGACAAATGAAAGAAGACTCCCTTTAGAGCTGATCCAAGAGGTAAAATAAAACATCTTCAACACTATATGCTGTTGTGGCTTCTGTTTTACTTACCTTATGTGGATAGGACGTGTTACTATAAAATATCAAGGCTTGATAAAGGCATCTGAGTCTCGCATCAACAGGATGCAAGGCCATGAGAAGAAACAGCAGGGTTAGGAAAAGGAAACAATCTCACACGTGGGAGATGAGATTTATTCCTAAGCTAAGTGTGACTCCAGAGTCAGAAACAAACACTAACTGTTGATCAGTCTGCATACAACCAAATCCGACATCATCTCTGCATCTGAAGGCTGACGTTTACTCTGAGGTACAGACATGCCACTAACCTTCTTGGTCTTGACGGTGGATTGGCAGCAGTCTCCTCCGTCGTAGTTACAGAAGGCTCTGTTGTTTACTGCATCACAGTAGTTGTCTCCCATGAACGGCTGGACAAGAAACCAAGTACACAGCTTTAATGCATTTTATCAGGTATTTATGTATACAGTATATACAGTATATATATATATATATATATATATTTATATGTCATCTGGCTGATTATTGGTAAAAGTCAAAATTCTACAGGATTCATTTGGTCAAGTGGTTTGTTTTGTGTCTTTTGGAGGTCCACAGATAAATTTGCAGATAAATCTGATACATTAAATTTCCCTCATCTTTCATTGTGACTTTTTAAGCCCTTAGTGGGCCAAAGCTGTAAATCAAACTGAGGACACCATAAACTATTCACTGCACAACAACACTCCAATAAGGTGATTTATAGGCTAGGCCCCACCCTCTGCACTTAGGTTACCAATCAGGTTATCCAGTTGGCCTAACTGTGCAGATGATATCATCCCTCCAGTGCAGCAAAAGTTTGCATTCATGTGCATCTGATCGCTAGTGTTGTTACGTGTAATGGTGTTGCACCGTTACATTTCTAAATAAATATAATTGTGATCCATTGCTGTTCCTGTATAAAAACATGAAATGAAATTACAACAAATGGTGCCAAGCAGCACAAACCCCACCCATCGCACATACTGTAGCTTGTTTTGGCATCAATCCAGCTGATGTCATCATGTCGGAGCGTGTGCTGATGTCAGCATATCGATTGCCTCTATATATGTGCCAAATTTGAAGTAAATTGAAACAAAATTGATGTTTTTAAAGACATTTGAAATTTTGGCCATTATAAGTAAATGGAGTAAACGTAAAACAGGGGAATATATCAAGATCAAGTAAATTACAGTTCATAAATCCCCTGAAAACGTAAATTATGTTCTCTTTAAGAAACAGAGCAGCAGGTAAAAAAATGGAGAAGACTGATAAGTAAACAAGGTTTCAGGTGATCATCAAGGATATTCAGCTAATACGAGCCATTGTTAGTCAAAGGTTAAACTCTGTCTTTAACTTTATTTTGAAAGATAGTCCTAAGACTAACCTCTGTCATATCCTTTTTCTGGATACACTGGGCTTGTCCCGGTTCATCACAGGGCCACATATACAGACCAACAACTATTCACTCTCACACCTGCACCAATTAATCTATTAAGGTGCAGGTCATTGGACGGAGGGAGTTGGTAGAACCCATGAAGACATGTCCTAAGACTAACTTAGTCTAGTAAATTTCTTCACTCAGTACTTGAAATTGCCTTTAAAAAAACATATAATCCAGATATCATTTAATGCATTAGACATAAACTGAAATGTAGTGAAGATGCTGTAGGACAGGTTAATGGTGAAGAAGTTGGACTTTCAGATAATGTTGAGACAAAATATACACCCTTGATCTCATCCTTTTTTCAATAGTGTGTAATTTCACATCTATTCACCTTCTTTTTGTGTTAATGTAGAAATCATCAATCAAGTCAATCAAATGCAATAAAAGACAGTAAGTGATTAAAATAGTTCCTTCCAATTTCAACAAGGTAACTACTTATCTGTAACCCGTCATATTTTTTCCCACCAAGGTCGGTCCAAAGACACATGATGTATTGACCACTTCAAAATACTGTGAGCAAAAACAATTAGTGTGATAATTTTTTTATGAAATGTATTTAAATAATGTTTCTATGAGAATAATCCCTGAAACCTCCAAACATATGCAGATATCCAGAGAGTTTAGAACTATCCTACACACGTCTAAAAGGACTGTGTGTAACAATCCCCTCTATTGTCCCCTGGCACAGCACAGTAGATAAATTAAAGTTGTGTGAGGCTACATTTGGAGATTATTAAGCTTTTGATTGATTGGTTTCAAAGTATGTGCGAGTTGGGTCATATTTATGAGTGTGCACCAGCATGCCTCGTGTATATTTTGGGTTTTCATTGAAAACATATAATTTACTGTTATAAATGTCTGCTTTTTATTAGGCCTGTCTAGAAACAAATCGGAAAATATATAGAATATGGGGAGTTTCTCATGTCCTGTCTGGTTAAAATCATCTTTCTGCTTATGACGGAGTTGAGATCAAAGTAGATAGAGAGGTCAAAGTCCCTGTGTATGATCAGTGAGCCACCCCATAATGTACTGTATACAAACTAATATATAGAGCTCTTACCTCACATCCCTTGATACAGTGGAGCAGCTCTGGGTGTGGATACCACTTCAGTCCCATTGTACAGACTATGCTCTATAAGACAAGAGGAATGTTGAACTGGTAGAATTCATTCAGAAATATTGACTCCATTAATCTGCAAACACATAGTTACATTATACATTTGTCATTCCGTTAGCCTCATAGTATAATTGCCTAAGTCATACACAAATGGACAAAAGTATTGGGACATGTTGAATTCAGGTGTTTCTTTTCTAACAGGGGTCTTAGTTTGGGTTTAATTGTCATCTTTGCTTCCAAAATGCCTCAGAGATGGTTTTTACTTAATTTGTTTCAACACTGATTTTTTTTTTCCATGACTATGATTTTAAAGGTTCTACCTCTAAATTTCTAAAATATTTTTCATGCTCTGACTGTAAATAATAATTTTCTACCACAACTAACCATCTACTTTCTTCACATCTCCCGTCAGTTATGCTATGAGGCTAACGATATGTGCATTGTTGACACATGCAGATGTACACACATACAACAAAATGGAACATAGGAGTTATCATAAGGACACATAGGTTTTAATTGTGAGGCTTCCTTTGACTTACAATAACCTTCTACCACCTTGGAACAAAACACAAAAATAGATTTTTACTAGATGTAGGTCGGCAAAAACAAAAAGCAGTTTTTTTCATAACTAAGTGATGGAATCAGGAGGATGGAGCGCTGAGGGCAAGAGGCCGATAGGCGCACAGAGATGAAGAGCACCATGTTGTAAAATATCTGTGCAGAATGCGAGGATTCACATCCTGTTCAACTGTGCTCTACACTGAAATTCAACAGAAAACAGGGGAGGGGAGCTGCACCACACATGAAATGTAGACCTACAAGTGCAAATGCATAGAAATGTTTAGTTGTTTAGGTAGATGTGACTGTAGATGGGTGTGACTGCTGGATGGTGGACTTGTAGACTCAAGATTCAAGATCCTTTATTGTCATTCAACATGGAACATGAAGAACAAAATTCGATGCACAGAATCGACAGTGAAGCGGACATTTTAAAAAGAGAGGTCAGTGATAGCAGTAGTAGGCCATTAACTCACCTATGACCTCCCAGTTCACGTCAGGAATCATCAAAAATCATGTGTAAAACCTTTATTAATCTTTAAAGACTTACAACTATGTTTGTTTACAACTTCCAAATATTTTTTTGGTTTTTGCCCAAGTGATTTATCACTATTTATTATAATATAATCCTCTGCATTTTGCTTTTTTTTTTTTTTAGTAAAAATCATGTGTTTTCCTATACATTAACCTCATAGTGTAATTGCTTAAGTCATATTTTTGGTCGAATTATGATATCGGTGCAACTTTATTCTCCTAACACTGCCACTTCATTTTATACAGATATCACAATTTGGCTAAAATTATGACTTAGGCAATTCTGTTATGAGGCTAATAATATTGAATTTACTGATCATGTAGATGTTCAAAAGCTCACAGTGAATCACAGTGGAATGTTCATTACAGAACCTCAAATGGGTCATATCTGATGACCACGAAAACATGACAAACGGCATTTTACACCAATTATTTACATATATTGATAGGATTAATGGATCAACAGGTATTAAACATTTTACTGGTATCGACATAATTTGGCTTAACTATTACTAAACTTTTTACTGAAGTGTCAGTTTACTTGAAATAAAATCATAGCTCAAAACACAAAAAAAGGCTTTGTATTTTGTAAATCTCCCCAATAGCTTATGAATAGATTTGGATGACATTTGTTCTGACAATCTGAGGAAGCCTTTGAAAGGACAGGACCATGGATTCATTTCTATGATTGCTAAAGTCAAATCAGTAAAAATGCATACATAAAAAAAGTGTACTTCATATCTCAGCTTGACTTGAAAAACACAACTGAACTGAAAAAAATTTTGACTATATCACTGCTCAAAAGAATTTCAATTTCCTTGACACATTTTCAGGAAAATTGTACATTCATTGTAGACTGAAGATGTTATATTAACCCAACATTTTTTAAACAACTTTCACAGTTTTCCAGTTATTTAGTAATTTACGCCATTGACTTGAAGCTTTTCTGTCTCTTCAATACTTGTATCTGATAGTGTATCTGTGTGCTTTTCGCTGGGATCAAGAAACTGGCAAATTTCACATTATCAAAATGTACTATATTAACACCACACCGACTCAAAAGGATGCCCAGATCAATGCATGAAAATTTAAGATTCTTTGATACAAACAGTAAAGATTAAATGTACTCCGAAAACTCTGTTCCAAACTCCGAAAATTTGGAACACATCCCATGGATTTCTAAAAATTTTCACATTCTATATTTTTTTCTAGAATGACAGGATCGTGACCATGACATGATCTGTTAAAGTCTACATTCTGGGTGATTTGGCAGTGGGTGACCCATATATGACTAGAATTATGCCTATTTGTGCATAATTTGCCTTGTTCCAGACTTGGATGGTTGTGTGTTCTGCCAAAAAGTGCCATCCACAGCAAAGGACTGGCTGACCTCCGATGGTCCATTTCTCAGACCCCCTGTGTCCCAATATCTCACAAATTTGACATGCTTTTCTTTTTTTGCTGCAAACTAAGGTATTTTTCATTTCAGTGCTGTCAGCAAATCAATGCAAAAAACAAACATGGTGGGTGAGGGGGCCGAAGGTGGAGAGAAAAACAAAATAGCATCCGAGGACAACTAGGAACAGTTGTACTACTGCTTTGTAGTACTGCATAGGAAAACACAGGCAGGTACGCGGTGTGTACGTGTGTGTTTGTGTCTGTTTAATACTGACTGATGGCTGGTCCACGTATAATCAGATACCGTATGTTTCACCTCAGACTTGTACGTTTTTACAACTACTGTACTTTGATTCCTTTTTTAACTCCCACTTTGGCATGATGATGTCATCTAGAAACACCTTCCCCACCCCCCCCACTCTTTCTCGTTTTCTCTCTCTCACTCTTTTTTTTTCCTTTCTCAGCAAGGCCGTAAATCATGATAATCCATGATCGTGGCCTGGCTTCACCCCTCACTACGTATGGGATCCTCACCCTCTGAAGCTTCCCCGGGGCGCTGATACCACATAAAAATAGATCCCTATCTCAGCGCCACCACAGACGAGGTCATGTCATATAGAAAATGACTAATTCCACAGCAAGCCCGACAGGGTAATTTTGCTGATAAAGGGGGAGGAGGGTGCTGGGGGCGCAGAATCATTAGAGATAGAGGGACAGGAATAAGAAGAGGCAAAGGTAGGGAAGTAAGAGAGAATTCTAAGTGGGTCACTCCAAGAACCAAAGTACGACTGGTTTAAAGGCAATAAATCAACATTGCTTATTAAGGTGGGCAACATTAACCTCCAACTCAGCAAAGTAGAACTGGAAAGTGCATTTGGGGACTCAAATTCTCTTTTAGATACTGTATGAAGAATCCCACCTGATATGGGAATGTAGAAGTATGTTATGCTGTCTACTCCTACGCTTTCACCTACTATAAACTGTAAGATATTGCCTTGATTTTTTTCCCCCACCATCCTGACCTCTTCCTGTTCTTCGGATAGCGTTCTGCATTTTTGTATTTTAATCTTTGTCAAGTGTATATTTTTTGCTTCTGCATATCCAGGTTTGAGTCACTGAGGTGAAGCGTCAAAATCTAAAAATCAAAGTCTAATCCTCTTCATAAAATTGTCTGGTTTTTTTTGCCACAAACACTCTACTGTCTTTGGCACAAATTAATTATTTACATTTTGCACTTCCTGGCCCAAAAAAAGTTGCTACCTGGATTTAACCAAGCACATAGTTCATAGTTCTTTAATAATAACTGACGCAGCAGTTTCTAATTTCTGACACAACCATCAGTTTGACAGAGAGCACAAAGACTGGACTGTGTTTCAATGGAAAAAGCCCATGTGGTCTGATGAGTCCAGACTGACCCTGTTTCAGAGTGATGGTGCATCAGGGTGAGAAGAGAGGAAGATGAAGTGATTACCCATCATGCCTAGTGCCTACAGTATAAGTCTATGAGGGCAGTGTTATGTTCAGCGGGTCAGGTCTAGGTTCAGAACATTATGTGTATGAATGTACTGAATCAATGATTTTTGTCATTGCTGATGTCACAGACATATTCCAAGACGACAATACTGGCATTAGACGTCATTTTACAGAGTCCAGACCTGAACCACAGTGAGAATCTTTGGAATGTGATGAGAAAACTTTCCACTGTGGTCTGACTCTCCATCATCAATACAAGATCTTAGCAAAACAAAACAAAACAAAAAAAAACCAAAATGGATGAAAATAAATGTTGTGACATGGCATAAGTATATTAAAATGATGCTACTGTGATTTGTTCAATAAACGAAGCTATAAATTATAATTTTTAAAAAAAACATATTTAGAAAGCACTTTAAAATGTATTTGTCTAATCTTCTTTATAAAAGGACAGCAAATAATAAAACAATTAAAAATGGGATGTGCTAGAGAGGAATTCACACAGTGGTCTGACTCTCCATCATCAATAAAAGATATTGGCCAACCATTAATGCAGCTCTGGATGGAAATAAATGTGACATTGCATAAGATTATTGAAATGATGCCACTGTAATTAAAGCTTATGGCAGTCCAACAAAACATTTGAATGTGTGAGTTTTTGGACAGGCAGATATGTTCATGCCTACGCCTATGTGTATAAAGGCAGGAGGAAACTGATTTATTCTAAATCTACCAATGTCACTTGACAGGTAGCAGCACATGAGACACGCTTAAGTGCACACTACCTCCAAAAACCCCAAAACCACATTGATCCTGTCTCCTCCAACCCCCTTAAACGTGATGTATCTCCACACCAGCCCTGCCACCCTCGCTCCTTGCTGATGTCTCTTAAGCTATATCCACTGTCCCCAACAGCATGGCCTCAAGCATAAAATTACCACTGAGCACAAATGATATCAATTACACAAATCCATGAAAAACAGATCATTTCATGTCCACGTGGCCTAAACTCATCCTTCTCCCCAGTATCCACCGCAAAAAGCTGCTGACTCAGTGTGACTCTGAAACAAAAACAAAAGGAGTTGGTGGGAAAAAAAAAACACACTGGGAGAAATACAACGTGTTCCTTTACTTGGCCTGTGGCCTCTTCTCTCTTTCTCTAGTTACAAAATTTGATATTAATATTTAGTAAGATATCTCCTCTGACTTTACAGCTTCAAGAGCATTAATCTGACAAACAAAATAAAACAAACCGTTCATGTTGACATTAATTAAAGCAAATGGGGAAAGTAAAATAGGAAGAGAGGCGAAACCTCTGCCAACTACACACACTCTTGTAACACCACCCCCTCTCTCCACTTCGTAACCTCACCCACATGCTTCATAAAAATCTCAAATGACACCACGACTGTGTGAGCGGCACTCCCATAAAGAAGGTGTTCTGTGTTTAATGATCTCACAGCCTTAACATGTAACCTCTATGTTTTCCTGTCTACCACTTTAAGCTAATGATGAGCACAGTCAGTAGATGTGAGGTATATCTCTATCAAGCAGCCTCATTAACAAGTCTGTGTCATAGGTGTATTTCAGAAATTACAGGAACAGCTTATGATGATGGATAGGGTTTCACACCATGTATCGAGTGGTAGCGGGGGCCCCCTGCATCACAATACATCAGAAGAAATTGAAATATGCAGAAAAAAAGGCAGTGACAAACTCAAATCAGAATAAGTTGTTATGATATGCGAAAAAAAAGTCAAAAGGAGTGATTAACAAATGGAAAATTTGTTGATGTTTTATCTTAAGAAATCAATTGTTTAAAAAATATAATAACATCTTGCAACGTATTCCAAATATAGTTGAGATGGTAAAGTTTTTACTACTTTGTAATGTTGTCCTTTCATTTCACAGCAATTAAAAGACTGTCAGGGATTAAAGACACCGAGTGTTGAAGTATTTCACTCAGTCTCAACTAGAGCTGAAACGATTAATCAATTAATTGACTCGAATTAATTAAAAAATATATTTGATTACAATTTTCCTGAATTGAAGGTTTGTTTCCTTAATTTTGTGAATACTTAACATTGGTTCCGCAGTCATGTTTCACACGGACGCTTATTGTGATGCACATGACACCAGGATCAACACACAGTTGTATGTTAGTTCCATCTTCAGTTGTTAGTCAGTTGGATCCAAATGTGTTGAAGACTGCAGTGACATATTGTTTGTAGATGTCATTTGACTTGTCTGTTTTTTATATCTATAGATGTTTTTATATATCCTTTTACTTTTATATTTTTGTGGTTGTTGTTTCAGCTGGTTCTGGAATAAAGATCAAGTTTTGTCATTTTATTCACATTTTTACTTTTTAATTTTTTTCCCTCCTATTCAAGTAATCGTTTAATACAATCAAATCAAAGGCAATAATCGATAGATTAATTAATCACAAAAACAATCGATTGCTGCAGCTCTAGCCTCAACAAGTCTTGACGTACACAATGGGACATGGTCTTCATTGTAGTATTTTGTTTTTCAAGATGTTCCACACATTGGGATCAAGTGCAGACTGCATCAGTCCTGTCCAGCAGCAGGATCCTCCTCTTCCTCCTCTCTGCGAGGCTATTTTGTTGTTCAAATATTTATAAATGTCAATGGAAATGTTGTCATCTTGAGAGCAGCATGTGCTGGTCCAAAATCTCAATGTATTTTTAGCATTAATGGTGAATGACAGAAGTAACCATCGCCTTTGTCCCCAGACCATGACAGACCCTGACGGTCCATCCCAGATGCCTCTGGACACAGTTAAAGTAAGGCTTCCTTTTGATTCTCTAATGTCTGTAACTCTGTATTTTAGAGCTTGACAAATGTTCTCTGCAGTAATCCTACCCATGTGCCTCTATCAGCTCTAGATGAATGATGTTTCTTGGTGCAGTGTTGCCTGAGGGATCAGAGATCAGTGTTCAGCTCAGGCTTGTGCCCTTGCCTTGAATTGAATTTGGATTCCTTAAATCTTTTCACTCTCTTCTGCACCATAGAGGCTGAAATATCAGGATCCCTTCCTTTCTCTTTTTATTCAAATAATTTTCTCATGCATTTTGACAAATGTTGCTCCAACAGAAGTACACTTTTCCTGAATGCTCCTTTTGTACCAAATCATGCCCATGTCCCCTATTTCATATCATATTATTATTTTATTTATTGCAACTCAATCCTAGACATAAATCTTTCCTCTCAGAAGTTTTTCTTGAATGTGTTGTAGCCTGAATGTGAAGAATGGAATATAAGTCGAAGCACATTTTAATATCAGTGCTTTCATTTTTAATTTGTGTTTTCCATCTCATTCCAACATTTTCTGATTTGGATGTTCAAAAATGTCGTTGTACACAGGGTTCCAGGAAGGTAGAAGCATGTTTTTGTACTTCTAAAAATTGTTTAGAAATGTTTGAAGGGTTGCCATGCCCCTAAGACAAACATTAACATGGCACTGGGCAATGAAAGATGAAAGGCATAAGCTGGCATATTGCATTGTGGATAATGGCGCCAGGATGTAGAGACCACACGTCAAATTCCCTAGCTATGAGTTGTGGATCGCAGAACTTTGTGAAGTGCGTCTGTCAGAGCTGTGAGGTGGAACACAAACACACAAACGTGAATTACCTTGACTTTGTGTGGGTTCCTCCAGTGCTCTTTAAGTACACTTTCTACTGTCATGTTGCTAGGGAGGATCACCACGTCGTTTATGCTCTCTCTGCACGACAGCTCACACTCCTCACCTGTATGTGTTCATGAGCAAGAAAGACAGGGACAAACTTATCCACAGGCAAAAACCACACACTGATCCAATACATTTCAACCTGATGACATACCTTTGGCACTGATTAGCGGTATTTGATTTTCATGCATTTGTTTGCAGAATATGTTGGATGAGTTTGACAGGTCTACATTACTGTCTTTCACAGAGAAAAATCATGAATGTAATTTTATTTAACCCTTTAAGACGTAGACTTTCAAATGAGATTTTCCTCTACAGATTTCCTGTGTTTTATCACCGTGTATTATAAAGCGATCCTGAAACTCATATATTTAATTTACTGATCATGTAGATGTTCATGTAGAGAAAAAACATAGGAAAAGTAACTTTTTCAGGAAAATATACAATTAACTGGACATACAAACAAGTGTCTACAGCCACTGTCATTTATCAAACTCCATGGGTTTTACTGGTGAACCAATGTTGTAGAAGATGACGGCATTTTCATGTTCACTACAGAGCCTCTGAATGTCCAATTGGGTCATATCTGATGACCATGAAAAGATGACAAACTGCATTTTACCTGGATTTTTGCAAAGTATTGATAGGATTAGTAGCTCAAAGGTTTAAAAGCATCTACTGAGGGCTGCAGCCGCTGTTGAGGTCTTTGAGGGTTATAATGGGTTATGTCACTGCTGACCCATTATAACCATATTGATATAGCTTAGGTTGTGGTTAAGCCGTATGTTAAACACTAGAAACTAGAAAATTATCTCTTTCGTATTTAGTCTAAAACATGGATATTTGCCTTACATTTTATATCTTCCTTGGCTCGTAGAATTATCTTTGACCTTGACAAACATATGAATGATGACACAGTTCAAATGGGCTTAAAAAAATGATTTGTCTCTTGCCGTTGACCATTTCTTCTTTTTTTTTTTTTTTTTAAAGTTAGGTCCAATGAGGCTGTTGAAAAGTTGCATGTACAACAAAACAAAAATGTAGAATACCAGCAAAAAAAACCAAAGGATTATAGAGAGAGTGAAAAATAAAGTAAGTCACCAATGGTAAGAAAACTCACATAACAAATCTTTGTATACACACCTATGCCGTGTCCTCGCTTGCATGAGTACTGGAGGTTATGATGGAGATTTTGAGGTAAGGAACACTGGCCTTTGCTGTGCGGGCAGAGACGGAACGACCCTGTCCAGTTTCCATCTTTCCTACAGCGAATCACGTTGGATGCTGCGCCCTGAAAAAATATCACAGACTATGTATTGACACACAACCAATTACACACACCCACATGGACACACAAACACAGAGAAGGCCAAGGACACTGAGATGGCATCCCGTTGCAAAGGGGGAAATACGATCCAATTTTTATCAGGCATCCAACCCTCAACGCCTAAGAGGCAGAACAGATTAAAAGGTGTATACATTTCAAAAGTCTGTGGCAGGACTATTCTGGAAATCAATACCAATCTAATTAGCATGGCGTCAAATTGAGTAGGGCTAAGGGAGACAGGGAAAGAAACAGGCAAAGAGAGGCAGGGGTTCAGACACTGAGGGCAGACTAAGACGTATCAAATAAAAGACGGCAAGGAAGTAAGTGAATTTGTAATATACTTACTGTAATAGCTAGTATAAAGTAGACAGTGTATAATATCTATGGGATACTAAAGGAGTGTGTTCATCATACTTTGATTTTTAATCAGACAATATTGGAACAAAACTACATGGAGTCTAAGTGCTATACTAGGAGGATGCGAAGACGAGAGAAAGAAGAGAAGGTTACTTTTTATAAACATGACAGTAGGAGACAAACACATTTGTGCAGCAGGAATAGAAAGGCAGGAAAGAGATGGACAGACCTGCTTGCATGGAGCGTGCAGCAGCCTCACCGTATGGGCAGAGCCTCCTGTGGCGGCAGTAGCGGTATTACCGGCAGGATCCGAGCAGTTGAGTCTGCAGACGCTGTCGAAACGGAAGCCGTCGGTGCAGTGATACGAGCCGTGGAAGATGGGAGGCGGAGGATCGCAAGTCACTGGCTCGCAAGCCCCCTCCAGCCAACTGCCATCTTCGGTGCACTGGCGCTTAAATGCTCGTCTAAAAAAGGAAAATATATATCCTTTGACATGCTGATAATACTCAACTTTAATGTGGTATATTGTTTTACGTTGAATATTTTTGAGATTCACTGCTATGTCTTAAAGCCCCCTTGAAATCAAATTGGATAATTAAAGCTGCAGGAGTTGAAACCAGGCATAAAATGACAAGTTGAAAATATACACCTTCCATCTGCATCTCTCTCCTCTATGTCCAAATTAAAACACTACATACAGACGACCTACTACCATTCCATACCAACATGGAAAAGTGAAGCCAGTTTTCCAGGCTTCTGCCTCGTCTGACGGTCATGTGTTAAACTCCACTACCCATCTCCAAACACCTCTGATCACATAAAATCTCCTTCCAGGGGGTAGATTTTCTAGATTTCTAGAGGGATCGATGCTTAGATTTTCTACAAAGATCTGAAAAGAGTCAACTGAGGTGTAGAAGTCTTGATTCCTCTCATATCCCTTGAAGAACAACATGCTGAAAGTTATGGAATTTATGCTCAATGATGCCAAAAACGATGTCACACTAACACTGACTAGATGTTACATTGTTGTTAGAGATCTTGCTCTAGTCAACTATAGATCAACATCTGGACCAACTAAGATGAAGAAGTAATTTTGGAGGTGTGCAAAATGGTATTTCAAAGTTTGCTATCTCCTGGAAAATATTGGAATAATTTTAATGACTCAATCCTGTACTTTGGGGTGTATACTACTGTTGCATCCAAAGAAAGATTCTTCATCCATGACCTGAAATTCCACCAGAGGACCTGCTAACAGTTGCTGTACAATTTGAGAATACAACTTTTCCTAGACATTTCATGGGGACTTTAAGGGCGACATTAACTAAAAATGACTTATTTTCTATCTTGTCTCGACCTTTTAGGCTTGTTGGTGACATGGTAACCCGGCTTGCACTTGTACTTGCAGAGCGTGCCCACTTTCAGGCCACTTTCATTGCAGCGCTTTGTCTGGAGCACAGCGTTGGGTACCGGAGGAGGAGCCGGGCAGCGTAGCTCACACAGAGCCTCAGGGAAGGACCATAGACCATCCTCAAGGCAGGTCAGTGTGTTGTTGGAGCCTGCATGAGGATGCAAAATCATTCAGGCAGACAGCTATTAGCATGTGCACTATGTTGCAAATTAAAGTATTTAGCTGTGCACAATTATACACAAAATATGTAAATGAATCCACATGAGAGGACACTAAACATTCACATCCATGCAACTTGATCATATGATCATTTACTTTCTGAATATCTGATGCTGCTATATTTAAATGAAAATGTAGGTAATTTTTATGAAAAAGATCTTAATCTACAAAACAGATCAAGGTAAACAGAATTGATGTCCCACCAATGAGCTGTGCAGGTTCTCGACACTGGAAGGTGCTCTTTTTGCCATAGGTGGTACCCTCAGGGAAACTGAAATGGGCTGGATGGACATGGTACTTGTCTGGCAGACCACAGTCGACGGGTTCACACGACACCTGTTTGTTCCATTTCCCATTTGCACAGGTTATGGTCACTGATGAGTCGGACTGGAGAAAGAAAAAACAAAGCAAAAGACAAAAAAAAAAAACAAACAATGAAAGAGCTTCTCTGAGGCTGAGTTTGAGGACTGATGTGACAGCCTGATGTCCCGCACACACACTTTGAATGTTTACCTCATAAAAACTGACTACAGCAATTCAGCACTCACTCCAACAAGTTTCTAATCAGCGTGTAACCTAACAAAGCTTGATCAGGCTTAGCTTACTGTATGTCAGTGAGCCTCACGGGCTTCTCAGCAGCTCAAGTAACTGCTGATAGCATTTGTAAGGTCAAGTCATGCCACTCAGACAACTGATATCCAACAAATGCACAATCAGCCCTAACACAAAACAGATTGACTTCAATAGAAGTGTGACAACCTCCGAGAAACGCACACACACACACACACAGAGGGGAATCTTCCACAACGGGAATACCGCTGCCACCACATTGTGTATCACAGTGTTTTTCCCTAATACAAAGAAAATGATTTTGGAAACGTTATTTGCATTGAAATAAAAATTGGATTCCGAAAATAAACCCTTTTGACAGCAAAAAACATTTTCCCAGGGCCTCTTCATATCTGTCTTCTCATAATTAAGGCTCAGATTTTTTTTATTTATTTTTTTTTTAGTTTACAAAGTCTATCTTGTGTGATTGGGCCCTTACATGCTGTTGGAATGTGGGAGGAAACTGGAGAACCCAGAGGAAATCCACACATGGGGAGAACATGCAAAACTCTCCAGAAAAACACTTGGGCCAGGAAGTCAAACCATGGCCTTCTGGCTCAACAGCAGCAACTCTACTGCACTTTGACAAAGATACTTGAATGCTTAGGATACCAGCATGATGTAGGAGCTAGAGTAATAGATTTGTGTCCCCTCCATTAACATGTTAGACCTATCACAGACACTAGCCTCTGATTAAAAACAGCAGTCATTTGGGTTACTGCTGAAGGAGCTCTGACCTTGCGAGGTCTGAGCATGAAGTGTAAAGCACATATGTCTTGCATTAATTCAGTATGTGCATACGTGTGCACACATCTAGTAAACTCAAATTTTATACATCACTGTACACATTCAAAGTTCCTGCTCAAAAGTAATGAGAAGGTTATGCAGGTAATATAATACTTAGAACATTCATCTGAGTTTTTGGGGAAAAAGAATGTTTCCAAAACATTCCAGTTTAAAATGGTATTCTGTTGCTCTTGACATTGTTTTAAGATTGACCAGAATTTTTTCCCTGATCTAAGGTCTATTCCCTATTAGAAACAATTCTGATTCCTGTAAATTATTTGGCCTGTGGTATGATATTTGCAGAGATGAGACCAAAATGGGGAGCCACTGCATCATCCAAACCTCAACTGTTTTCATCCTATTCCATTAAATAGCACCATGTAACGCAACAAGAATGCTTAAATTGATAGCAGTGCCAAAAAATCTCACAACAAAGCTGTGAGAACTCAATCATTTTGATGTTTCCTTCTCAGACCAAAAAAAAAAAAAAAGGGGGGGGGACGACCTGTGTTTTTTTTACCATAAATTACTTTCCGTCCCTGTTTTGGTTGACTTTAATTACACACATGCTTTTACAGAGTGGCCAAACTTTAAGGCCACGCAAGCTGGACCCAGTTAGCATTACGTATCTCTTGCTTCACAACCCTTTCTCTCTTCCCATGTATTTCTATCTTTCATCTTGATCCCATTACGATACTGCATAACAATATCAGGTTTCCTTAAAATAAATAAACTCCTTTCATATTTGGATGTCTAACAAAGTAACATATGCATCACATGTGGGTGCCTGCTGAAAAATAAATGGGTGTAGAGTTGAATGAGTCAATCATGATGGGAGGTTTTGAACAAAGTCCATGCGCAGCAGAAGTGGAAGGATCTCCTTAGTGTTAATGCGGTTCATGTAAATATGTGTGCAGATGGAATGTTAAGCGAGCGTGTGAAATTGCGTGTGTGTTTTGTTGAAGTTTCATGTGTTTGTATGTTTCCTCATCCTGAAACTTGGGTGTAAAGTTGTGGTAAAGTGCATGTGCATACAAACAAACACAGAGCCACAAACAGATTTACATTTATATCTGCCACAAATTGTTTTCACATTTAATTACGCATGTATCCCCAAGCGTGTCATGTATCCTGTAAAAGTTTGTGTGCTGCAGTTTGTGTGTAAATATGTGGGAATTTTCCATCCTTTACAAAAAAAAAAAAAGACAGTTGACTATCTTCTCTCCCAGTAGCGATTTTAATAACCTCCGCCTAATTTAAGCCACACAGACTAACGGACAAATGAACTGACAAACTGACAGCGTCTTCCTAGAATCTGGGGATTTGACTTCCAGTGGCTGATATAAACATTCAGGAAGCACATTTAACTGCATGCACACATACAAACCATAATAGCACACATTTGTAGACTGCTAAGTGCTGCTCAGCAGTGGAATAAAGTATGATTTATTATTGTCTCGTCCTCATGGAAAAGCCCTCACGAAACACTTTCAGAGAACAAAAATCTTCTTTACTTAGAAACAGAGAGGTTGTATTTGCTCAGAACACACACGACTCTCTGGTTGAAAAATTGAACAGCTCCACTAGCCATTCTGGACAAGAATGTGCTATTGACAGTAACATGTGCCTTACTGAGAATTAAACAGTACTCAGAAGCAGTCATACTTCTTGGTACATCAGATTTTGGAAGTGCTATTTTTTTTTCAGAACACTTAAATAACAGTTTCAGGTCAATTATGGGATTAAATATTTTTGCCACACTGCTATATAAAAGTAAAAAGGCAGTCCTGCTGAGACTATGTGCAACAGTGTTCCTTTGGTTTTTGGATAACAACAGCCACAGATGTTGGCCCTGAGAGAAGTCAGCATTTTATTTTCTCTGTACTCACATTGGGGATTAATCTGGCTCAGTTCATACCTAGATCACTTTGGAATTGGGGTAAAAACTCTCCAAACTGTTTGACTAGTTTGTGTTTCTTCAGACTATTTAAAATGACTAAACAAGTGTCAGAACGTCCATCTTTGTATATAGTCTACAGTGTGAGTGAGTCTGACTGACAGGGAATAGATTCAGGTGATGAAGAATCACATTAAGTTTGGAATACATGCTTCTGGAGGCTATTCCTTTAAAGAGTAGCATCCTGTGTAAATGAATGGTCTCCGTCGGTGTCCACTCATCAGATATGGACATTAAAACAGATGTCTACAAGTCAAACAAGTAAGGGAAACAGATTTGTTCTGAAGATAGTATTATCTGAGCGGGTGGTGTTCCCAGAACCACTTTAACATCGCTGATATTACACTGTAATTGGCTAATGAAAGGAAACAAGATTGTGCTTCAAGCTCCACATTTCAACCTTGGTGTGGATGTGTGTGAGCACCTGTGAAATATCTGAGAAACCCATGAGTGCCGTTATGGAGGTGAATCTGTGGTAAGGTCAGCGCCAGATTTAGGTACAAGCTAAATAAGCTACAGTTCAGGGCCTCACGATCTGCAGGGGACGCAAAACAATTCCAGAATTTTTGTATTTTTTTTACTCAATGTGTTGTCTTAAAAGTAAGATTTTGAGAATTAATCTATAATTGCGTTGACTAGATAGCTGAATTATAGGTGATGTGTAATTTTTAGTATCAATGTTCCTTGTGTAAGTAGTCTATAGATAATTCATGGAATCATAGTGGATTGTGTTTAACCCATTAACCCCTAAGCCTAAAATGGTCCGCCTGGACTTTTTCTTATTACGACTATTTCTTTGTCTAATGGCAACAAATTGTTCAGGAGAAAGATCATTTTCATTGCTAAAGAGAATAAAAAATGAACTGGGAGCAACTATGTTTTAAGAAAAATTGTCTGCGCTTGTGCATAGAAAGAGATAATGTCACGGTCTGCTCCTGTTTGGCCGCAGACCCCTCCCTCTACTCATCAGGACCTCATCAGGACTCATTTTTCCCACCTGTCTTGCGCTGCACGGCTGCAGCGCCTCTTCGTTAGACCAGTATATAGGGCCTTTGTCTGCGGCCGTGCAGCGCTGTATTATTGTCTCCCACTCCTTGCCATAACCTGGACAATTCATCCACCAGGACTCTGACCCCATCTACCCCTAGATTTTCTGTTTATTCTGTTTTATTCTGTTTCTTCAGTTAATAAATCTGTTTTCTCCCCTCTATATCATGCATTTAAGTTCCCTCTTTTCACACCTGTATGACAGATATCTTTCGATGACATCATCAAGGATTTTGCTTTTGCAAAATCAAAAGTTGTAGCTTAGAGGATTCTCTAATATATTTTTTGTGATTTTACAACATGATCTTTATTATCAAATATTATTAATAAAAATTTTAATTTTCATATAATGAAAAGGCATATATATTTTAAAGCTTTCTGAGACCAGCTGGTGTCATTTTAAAGGGACAGGGCTTCACGGTTTTATAAAGCTTAGGGCCTCACCAAGTCTAAATCCAGGCCTGGGTAAGGTTGTTTCCTGTATTATTACTTTGGTGTTGTGACATCTCTCCTTGCTCAGGTGTACATGGAGTCATCCAGTCTAAGGAAAAGAACAAGTGACTTTTCCACCTTTTTAGACCAGGAGAGGAGAGCAGATGCAGCCTGTAAATCTGGTCTGATGAATTTAATACTGCCCGTCCGACTCATTCCTTTCAACAACCTGGGATAAAACATATCTTTTTACATTTAATCCAAAACTAAGCTCTGTATTTGTTTTAAATCAGTATCTGTCCTACACAGATTTGCTGGCAATAGAGCTATTGCCAGTAACAAAATGAACCAAAAAAATTTGGCTTTGTCAGTCCGACTACATACAGAAAATAGATTATTTCATTGAACTTTGAAAGGTTTACGGAAGGACATTTGGTGTAATGACTCTAGGGGATGCGAAGGAATCGTTTTCCATATGACTTGGTCATAATTTGAGGAGAAAAGCCTGGACTTAAATAGATCAACATGCTATGGCATACAAATGACTTAGAAATGATTGGTTACGGTTATAATGAAAAACGTTCAATATGTAAACTGCATTATCAGCCATTTCCATTATACAACTAAGAAACATACTGTTCTGTACTGACGGCAACGTAAAATTTCCAAACACAGACTATGAAGTACTGTAGTAAGAAAGGTATTTTTGCACAAAACACATGGTAATAGTCAAAGGGCTCATTTCACAAAGAATGGATTGCGCCTCCTAATTGTGCAGGGAGTTGTATAGTGTTAGCACTTACAATCTGTTCTGTTAAGGACCTATTCATTAAAGATTTTCTGTTAATGAGATGAAGGTGCAAACACACCCACAAAAATTTGCACCTGAGTGCAATTTCCCCTTGTTTTACACCAGAGATTCTATTTATTATTCTGTCAATTAGAGTTTTTGCAAGAAAATTAATTGCATAAAAAGAGGCAAATTATGTGCTGATTGTATGAATATGACATACATACCAATGTCAGAAGTGCAACGTTGACCTTAACTCTAACCCAACATCTGGTTGGCACCGCAGTTTGTGAATTCCAACTTTTGTGGTTGATTTGTGAATTATATTTGATGCTTTTTGCCTTTTTGCGCAGGTTTTTCAACCACAAAACTGGGAAAGCCTTTTGTGGATTTGCCCATAAGTTACTGATTAGAAATTAGGGATGTGGATTTGCGCTGATGCAATACGGATCTCAATGCATGACCAGTAAAAGGATTCATTAATATATATTATACAGTGTATAGCAACTACCAATGTATACAGCATGATTCAGCTCTGTCAAGATGCAGCTGGATTTGACACCATTTGATGATGATAGTTTAACATAACTTTTCTAGTTATTCATAAGCAAATAAAAATGTTTTATCTACACATACAGTATTTGTTTCCAGAACACTGCAATTCAGTCTCTGCTGTTTATTTTCAGCTTCTAAAAACATCTTGTTCTTTTTCCACCAAAAAAAAAAGTCTCTGACAAGAGGTAAAATAAAACCAGTCCTGAGTGTCGCCTTAAACCACGTCTTTTTTGCTCTTCTATCTCCAGTTACACATTTATAACACACCTAAGTCTTGGTAACAGCCTGAAGCTTTGCTTACTCACGCAAGACGCAGCCGCAAGACTTGCTGAGAATTGTTCATTGACAGCGGAGATGAGAGATGCAACACAGAAAACCCTTTAAGGAGGAGGGATAAAAGATAAAAAAAAATAAAAATAAAAAAGACATATGGCCTCAACTAATCACTGTTCATTAATAAATTGTTTTTTACTGATGCAAAGTGTTGCATCTTGATTTCTGTCCGAGTTGTAACAGAAACATACTTATTTAAGTCAGGACACTTTCATCTTGAAGGGTTATGCAAATGGATTGATACAAATGAAAAATATTGCCATCACTAATGTAATTAATTCAGCTGCAGGCTCCTAGGTGCAAACTGAGACAAACATTGTGCAGCAGAGTTTTTCTCTTCCGTTAAAACTACCTTAAGTCGTCTCAAATCTGCTATGACTGAGCGAAGCAACAAAACAACTTAGAATTCAATCTAAAAGTGTCATGTCAGGAAAAGGCAGAGTTGGAGTTTGAAGCAGATGAATGTTGGCTGTAACAAAATAAAACATTTTCAACGCAACAGACACATAAGAAAATAATGTATTTGCTATTTGCTTTTGTGTTTCCAACTATAAAAAAAAATATGAATACTGCAGAACGACACTCATCGAAATTAACTGCAAAATGTTAATGCCTTATTCACAAACCAGACATGTTGTTTCAGGTTCTTGGAAAAAAAACAAAAACTCTGAACAGTAGTGATGACTTTGTAAGGCCTTAAACTAAGCATTAAGCCTGGACTTCCTTTTGCTTTTTTACTATCTATCAGTCTGTACATCTTTCCTATCTCCCATCAGCACTTTTTTCTTCTTCGGCACTGTCCTCCCCCTTCCTCTCTGAAAAGAACAACTTATCCCTAAATGAATTGACATGGATGAATAGCCACATTGTGCGCTGTCAATCAAACGTAATGCAGTTAGAGGTCTGGCCAGATTCAATGGAGTATGCCAGTGGAGTATGAGTGTATTAAACTGTTTTCCAGTTCAAGCACATCCTACTTTTGTGTGCACATGCATAGGCACCAGAAGGGAAAGAGGGAGAGCAGATCATTAAAACGAGAAGAAGACAGAGAGCGAAGACTGCATGGTGAGAGTGGAATCCATTGACTCCTCCTTTCATATTGTATGTCCTCGCGTTTTGTAAAAAAATAGGCACAGATAAGCATACCTCCACATAGTGGTATGTTCATCCCGGTCTCTAATCCACATAAAAATAAAATTTACCATGTTCTCTGACCCTCCCATCTCCCCGAGAAACCATTAATAGATTGTCTTGCAGACTACTTTACGGAGCCACGGAGAAGAATAAAGCCTTTATATGGCCTTAACAGCAGCCTGGCTCCCATCCAAAGAGTTTACAATGTAGGGTCAATTACCATGTTTGTTTGTTTGTTGTTGTTTTTTTGTGGTGTGCATGCAACTGGGTGTGTAGCCCGCATTTGCGTCCCATTTATTTGGGAGATGGTCACCTACTTTATGGCCGCCGTGTGTCGGTGTCTACATACAAGCATTCACGTGTGCTGCTGTGTGTGTGTGTGTGTGTGTGTGTGTGTGTGTGTGTGTGTGTGTGTGTGTGGGTGTGTGTGTGTGTGTGTGTGTGT
>JAPQRQ010000005.1:46566765-46577151 GCA_037367365.1 Apogon talboti
CCACTGTCCACCTCTACCCCCCTAACATCAGACCAGGTGAGGAGACAACTGAGGTGGCTGAAGAGCAGGAAGGCCCCAGGAGTGGATCAGATCAACCCCAGACTGCCCAGGGTATGTGCAGAGCAGCTCTGTGAGTTGGTCAAGTACATCTTCAACCTGAGCCTCAGTCTGCAGAAGGTCCCCATCCTGTGGAAGACCTCCTGTGCGGCCCCAGTTCCTAAGTTGGCATATGCCAAAGAGTCAGACCAGTACAGGCCTGTTGCCCGGATCTCCCATTTGATGAAGACCATGGAGAGGTTCATCCTCAGCCACATCCGCTCTGTGGTGAGCACAGCGTTGGATCCGTTGCAGTTTTTCAGGTTGAACATTGGGGTGGATGACGCTGTCATCTACCTGCTGCATCAGATTCTGACTCACCTGGAGACCAGTGGGAGCACTGTGAGAGTCATGTTCTTTGACTTCTCCAGCGCTTTCAACACCATCCAGCTGGCGCTGCTGCATGGAAAGCTGGAGGGGGCTGGTGTGGATGAACAACTAGCTGCATGGACCATTGACTACCTGAGCAACAGGCTACAGTATGTGTTACTGCATAACTGTGTGTCTGAGCACGGAAGCCCCGCAAGGAATGGTGCTCTCTCCATTCCTTTTCACCCTTTATACCTCGGACTTCACACACAACACCAACAGTTGTCATCTCCAGAAGTTCTCCGATGACTCAGCCATTGTTGGCTGTGTGTCTGCGGGGAACGAGCTGGAGTATAGGTGGGTCGTCAGGGACTTAGTGGACTGGTGTGAACACGACCACCTGTGCTTAAACACCAGCAAAACCAAGGAAATGGTGATTGACTTCTGGAGAAGACCACTACCCCCCACACCAGTGAACATCCAGGGCTCGGACATTGAGTTGGTGAAAGTTTCAGATACCTGGGTGTTCACCTTAACAATAAACTGGACTAAACACACATCACAGATGCCTTGTACCAAACGGACCAAAGTCATCTTCACCTTTTGAGGAGACTAAGGTCCTTTGGAGTACACAGGCCTCTGCTAAGGACTTTCTATGACTCTGTGGTAGCCTCTGCCATCCACTACGCTGTGGTCTGCTGGGGAGCAGGCAGCACTGTAGGTTGTTAGCCAAGCCGACATCCATCATGGACAACACCTCTCACCCACTACATCAGACCGTGGAGGCTCTGAGCAGCTCCTTCAGTGGCAGACACACCCACTGTGTAGCAAAAAAGGTCATTCCACAGGTCATTCATCCCCACTGCTGTCAGACTGTACAACACAACAGAGTAACCCTGTCCTGTTTGTGTCCCATCTGTACTGTCTGACATTTTGCAATTTCCTCTCTGTTGTAAATATGTATATAGTCTGAATATTTTTTTTAATACTATCATTAATTTTTATTTTGTATTGTTTGTTTTTGGCACTGTTTTTATGCATGTGCACTTTTTTTTCTTGCACTTTATTCTTTTGCTGCCTTGACCATTGAATTTCCCCATTGTAGGATCAATAAAGTCTAATCTAGTCTAATCTAATCTAATAAAATGTGTAAGACCAGAAAGACTAATGGGATGAAGAAATACTGATTGGAACCACCAACATCCCCCTTGGAGTGGATGCTCATGATCTAGTTTAATGTGCTTTTTTTTTTTCTTTGGTTGCTGTTTGTGTAAAACATATTCAATGCTAAGGTCCATCAGCCTTACCTCTGGCCCGTGGGGTTGTAGATCTCATTGCTCTGGCAACCACTTATGGTGATTGGATCGAAGGACTGGAAGGAACGCAGGCCTACACCCGAGATGGCCACAAGCTCCGACGCAAACATGACCAGGATGGCCTTTGTGTGGTAGAAGGCCACGGAGAGGTCATGGCTCACTGGGATTACCAAAGGGTTGGTGCGACAGCTGAGACGCCATTCACCTATAGAGATGACATTGAATAAGATCATATTATAGTTTCCTGATGATTGATACAGAGGATCGATGGATCAATCATTAACATAACATGGTGGAGGAACAAATGCACAGGTAAACGTCCTGTTGAGTAAGAAAATGTCATGTTTGATGCATTTGTATACTTGACACAGATTTCTCTCCATTTAACCATTAACAGTGATTTATCACCGTATATTATAATATTCTCCTTTGCATTTTTTCAGTGTAAATCATGTATTTTCCCATATTTAATTTACTGACCATGTAGATGTTCATAAAAGCTCAGAGTAAATTCAAAGGATATCATTTCAGAACAGAAAACCTTTTAGAAAATGTAACATTTTCATCTAAATTATATCATTAATTCTACATAAGAAACAGTCATCTACAACCACTGTCATTTATCAAACTAAATGTTTTTTTTTATTATTGAACCAATGTTGCAGAAGAAAATGGTGTTTCCTTGTTCACTACAGAGACTATGGATGCATCCGAAAAAAAGACATCTGATGCTGTTGAAAAGCTGAGAAACAAAGTCTTACCTGAATTATTTCACTGTATTGGTAGGATTGGTGGATCAAAATTTATTAAACATGTTGGATCAGTAGAACTGTTGGGTCTTTGAGGGATATACTAATATTACTATATAACCATATCTTTCCAGTTTCTTTAGTATTTCTTCCTGCATCCATGTGAATCCACCTTGTTTATTCTTTCTTGTGCTACTTTCACGTTCCCTTAAACTTAGGCTACGTTCAGACTGCATGCAAATGTGGCCCAAATCCGATTTTTTTGCCCATATGTGACCTGTATCCGATCTGTTAAAGACAGGTTGAACAGCACAAATCCAATCTTTTCAAATCCGACCCAGGACACTTTCATATGTGGTCCTAAATCCGATAAGTATTTGATATTTTGCAATGTGATTTCAGTCTGAACGGAGAGGTTGCATTTATTCGACCTTTACGTCATTGAAATACGACAAACGTCACAATTCTGCGTCCCAGGAGGTGGAGCAGAGGGAAGAACATATTTACTTCTGTAAACACAGTGTGTGCCTGCGTGGTCACGTATTATGTCAGGACCTCTTTTGTGCATGCGGGTCACTTCAGGGTCACATTCAGTTCATACTCAAAACTGATAGAAGTCGCATTTAATGTGTAATATGAATGAGCACACAAAAAAATTGGATTTCACCAAAAAATCCAAATTGTGCATTAAGACCTGCTGTCTGAATGTAGCCTTAGTTTCATAAGAGATGCCCCTAAGGAAAGGGAAACATACTATGTTTCAAAAGGGGTTCTCAAATGAAACAGCACCAGTTCTGTGAGTCCCAGAAAAGGGTTATGAATGATATGTCGTCAACCTGTTCTTTCATACCAAGACTATGGATGCCCTCCTTGGTGTCCACCAGCTGCACGGTGATGTTGCACTGTGTCTGGTCAATGTAGCCGGTCCCGTCAGCGGCGAGATGGATTATCACTGCTGCTGCCACCATGGGATGAGAAAAGTGAGCCTGAATGAAGGAATATGAAAAGCGCAAAATGTAAATATAAATGCACCGTTACTTATGCTATACCATTATTTATAGTATTGGTTAAAATACATTTAGCTTAACCCATAAAGGTCCAAACATCCACCACCAACCAAAACCATCTACTGATTTAACTGTCTAGTACCTGTTAATCCACTAATCCTATCAATACATGGAAATAATTGGTGTAAAATACAGTTTGCCATCTTTTCATGGTCATCAGATATGACCCATTTGGACGTTCAGAGGCTCGGTAGTTACACAGTGGAAACATTGCTATCTTCTACAACATTGATTCACCAGTAAAACCCATGGAGTTGGATCAATGACAGTGGATGGACACACTGGGTTTATGTTCAGTTAATGATATATATATATATATATATATATATATTCATGTTTCTAATACAATAACCTTTGACTTTACGCTGAGCTTTAATGAACATCTACATATACAGTGAATTACATACAGGGAAATACATGATTTACACTGAAAAATGCAAGAATAATAAGAATGATATTATAATAAATTGATAAATAATAGTGATAAATAATAAATAATAATTTTGGAACTGACACAAAAGTAGCCCTGGGTCTTTATGGGTTAATAACCAGTTTATTTAAATGCGTCATAAATGTCAATGCACAAGAAGATGCTCATGATAAATACCTCAGGAAGGTATATATTAAAGTTACATCAATATCAGATGGTGGTTTGGCAGTTTGACACATTGCTTCCTGACATTCTCCCTATCACATAACCGTATTGTTTTAATTCAGATGTCAGTAAATTGTGTCAACATGATGCATCATCTTTCTTAAAGATGTCCAGAATGTCATCTTACAGATATTGGCTGTACGGTGTTCTTACCTTAAGCCAATAGTTGGAATTTCCCCAGTGGGTTTGACTGGCCCCGCGACAGGGGAACCATGCATACTGAGACACACCATCTGACAGATCAAACACCTTCGACTGACACGTCTAGAGAAAAGACATAGAAGGAAGTGAGGTCATTATACAAGTACCAAATTCATCTAAAAAGTGTATTTGTATATCTGAAACATTTTATTTCCATCTGTGTAAGGTAGTGTGCATACTAATGAATTATAATCTGACATCCCATCATTTACTGCACTGGGTCATGAAGTATGAAAATCGTTAGCCTCATAGCGTAATATAATTTTATATTGTGATAAATATCATTTCATTGGTTAGTTTGGTTTAATTTGTTAGTTTGCTTCCAAAATGCCACAGAGATGGTTTTTACTTAATTTCTCTCAACATTGATTTATTTTATTTTTTAAATTTTATCCATGACTATGATTTTAAATGTTCTGCCTCTAAATTTCTAAAATATTTTTCATGCTCTGATTGTAAATAATAATTTTCTACCACAACTAGCCATCTACTTTCTTCACATCTCACTCAGGAAGAAAAATCACCCATTAAACTTTATGTTTATTAACTATATGGACAAAAATATTGGGACACATCATGTCTACAGCTGTAAGATATCCTGCTCATGATGATTTGACATATAAACATCAATATTAATAATCAATATGATATTTATCACAATATAAAACTATATTATGACATTTGTCATTATTGTTTTGTATCCCAGACCCCTGTTAGAAAAGAAACACCTGAATTCAACATGTCCCAATACATTTCTCTATATAGTGTATGACTTAGGCAATCATGCTATGAGGCTAACAGACTGCTTTAGCCATTTCAATCTTGGCCTTAGACAACACTACAGCGCCTTTATTTCCACAACTGTCAACCGTTTGTGTGCTGTTTTGGCTGACGTGCAGCTGACGTGCATTCATGGCAGTGTTTATTTGTGCCTTGTCAACAACAACCCCCCCGCATCATGTGTTGTATGTTCCAAGTTCCTCTCCTTTACTTTAGTGTTTACATACTTCTGGTGCTGCCTTTTCTTTAAATCTGCAGTGCTGTACCTGCCCACTAGATGACCTGAGAGAGGTTTCTGATGCACACCTGAAAGTCTAAACCACAGTCTTTACATTTGGTCCAGTTAGTTTTACATTCACAGTGTAATTTCGGGAGTGGACTAGGCAACTTCGGCTCCTTCCGATTCCTTTTCGGACACACAGTATTGTTAAATAATCTCAATGAAATAGTTCTACATTGTGTGAAATTTGTTTTTCTTTTTTTGGTTGACTGATTTCCTTCAATATATTGGAGTGTCCTGACATTGACTTGTCACTAATTCAGATCATGTTCAACTTCTTCCGTCTTCCATTTGTTTTTCATTTGATTATTGGTTACCATTGCCTTGTGTAGCTTCCTGTAATTTCTCTGAAAGTCCAGATTCAATCGTCTTTGCATTTCTGCTGTGATTGTCACCTGTTAACCCCTTAATGCAGACAGTCGCAAATACGCAACATACCCAAAACTCTATCTAGTTAATGTGAAATAGTCAAATTAACAATCTCCATTTAATTTAGCATCTACTTGAAAGCAACAACAAACTTATTAATATACTGATTTGTATGATTATGAACTAATTAGATTTTTGTGAGCCTGTTATGGGCTTCTATTATTAGTTTATGATTTGAGGACATTATCATTGCAAGGTAGAAATAATTATCATCAAACTTTCAGTTGAGTAGTGCGTAATCAGCAGGTATATTAACCAAAACAGAAGATGATATAAGATATGTGGAGTATGCCAGCACAGTAAGAAACTAGTTCCCTATCAAACATTACCCCACAAATCAAATTTACTGTATTTTGTCAACTGACATGATACAAAATAAGTTTGGATGTGTCTAGCATTTATACACTGATTGTAACCTGTTTAATAATAAACATTCAGCATTTCCCATAATCTACACAATTATCAAGTATGAATTCCCTTGATGGAGGGAGGTAATGATGTTTTTGATTTCTAGAGCTCTATAGTTAGCAATGAGTACAAATGGTAACTTATTTGGAAGATCATTTTTTTAAACTTGTGGAGCACTTGTTGGGAGCACATTTTAGCAGTTAATAAAAATACAGTCTGTATGTACTGTAAAATCCAAATATGGAAAGCCGGAATGTGGTTATTGAATACTTGACCTCTAACATCACTGATGAAAAATGATTTTAAAAAATGCCCAGAAACGTGATGAAACACTATATTAGATATATTACTACATTTTATCTCCGTCAAGCATGTTTAAAGCAAAACTAAGAAAGAGGGGATATAGATGGACCATAAACCGTTAGGATGGACCCATAGGAGATGGATACGGTGGTTAAAGGGTACTGAGGAATAGTTCTAACACAGACAAAGGTGAGGGAGGGCAGATACCCAAGGACGGTGAGTTTCGCCCGCTGCCCTGAGCAAGTGAAATGAGACACCAGTAACATGAGAGTATTGCTAGAGAGGCTACTGTAAGATCCTGCCACAGTGAAAAACCGGTTGGACCAGCTATCTGTCCATATATCTGTCCCCTGGATCTGTTGACGTGACCTTTTTTCGCTCAAAGCTGAAGTGGCAGAAATTAGAAATGCAGGTGACAAACACCTGAGAGTCACAAGAGACGTTTGGCATATTTGAACGCAACTGTGTACATGTATTATTTTACCAGCCATGGAGTAATATTCAGAGAATAGAGTATATTGTTAAACATAAAAAAAAATCATTCTTCTAATCTGGCAGATGCAAAGCAGTCCATCCTTCTTGCACTGTATTATTTGATAGCATACACTAGACTCCCTCCATAACCTGAATGATATTAAAGGACACACATATCGTTAGCCTCACAGCATACTTGCCTAAGTCATACACTATATGGACAAAAGTATTGGGACACGATGAATTCAGGTGTTTCTTTTCTAACAGGGGTCTGGGATACAAAACAATAATGACAAACATCATAATATACTTTTATACTGTGATCAATATCATATTGATTAATAATATTGATTTTTATAAGTCAAATCATCATGAACAGGACATCATACAGATGTTGCCATGATGTGTCCCAATATTTTTGTACATATAGTTTATAAACATCAATATTGCCTTAAAGTTTAATGAGAGATTTTTTTTCCCTGAGTGAGATGTGAAGAAAGTAGATGGGTGGCTGTGGTAGAAAAGTATTATTTACAGTCAGAGCATGAAAAATATTTTTGAAATTTAGAGGTGGAACATTTAAAATCAGAGTTATGGATTAAAAAAAAAATTATAAAATAAAAAAATCAATGTTGAGAAAAATTAAGTAAAAACCATCTCTGAGGCATTTTAGAAGCAAAGACAACAATTTAAACCAAACTAACCAATGCAATGATATTTATCCCAATATAAATCTATATTATGACATTTGTCATTATTGTTTCGTATCCCAGACCCCTGTTAGAAAAGAAACATCTAAATTCAACATGTCCCAATACTTTTGTCCATTTGTGCATGAGTTAGGCAATTATGCTATGAGGCTAATGATTTATCACTGTACTAAGCTCTAGAAGAGCACATTTCCGTTCCTTTTTCACAGTGACAAAACCCCCATTCTACAAACTCATCACTTATTCATGTAAACACTGGTGACACACCTTCCTTCACACTCCTCCTCCTCCTCCTCCTCCTCCTCCCATCTTTTCCTCCCCATCCCCAGGTGTTTTTCTGACAACCTACTGTTCACGACAAACATGGCCTGACATGCCACAACCTCTGCCCTGAAGCAAGTACCCCCCATAACCCCTGAAGCATCACACCACTAGGAATTAATTCACATGTCTCACATGGCTCATTAGACCTCTTCCAACCACCTCCCAGTGCAATAACATGAGTCTAAGCCTTTCGAATACATTTACCATTTGATTGGATTTAACTATTAACAGAGGGAAAAAAAGGAGGTTTGACGGTGATGATTTTTTACAACATGCATCCAAGCCATAATAGTGTTGGTTCCCTGAATTAACCTTTCAACCTCTACTGTTTCCATCAAACTCTAACCTTAATCCTAGTTTAGTGAAAGGGTTTTAACAAAAGAAGTCAAAGCCAAAATGCATGGATTGCGCACAATTCCAAATGCCTAGTTTCTAAACTACATGGAGTTAAACATGGCTCAAATATAACCTGAGCGCCCAATGGGTCAACAGTGACGTAGGGGATGTTAAGAGGATTTATATTTTACATAAACAGAAACACAGCCTCAGTAGGAGGTAACCACTACTTCCTCATCCTGCATCTGTCACCTGATAAAAGCTTTTCTTTGTTTTCCACATTCACTCCACAACTACCGGTATTTGACTGTGCAATCAGCCAATAACTTCTAGATTAATGTATTTAACAGCAACCTACATTTACAAAGAAAACTATCAAATGTAAGGAATGCTTTATTTAATGTACCCACTGTGTTGTTTAGTCTGGAAGGTGGTGAGCTCCTCTCTAGGTAAAAACAAACTTAGTCTGTTGGAGATCATGGAAAAACAATCCCTTGGCTTATTTCTACACAGGTCGGGTATTATTTAAGGAATGGGGTAATTGCATTTTCAAATGTAAGTCTCTCTGGATAGTAAAAGTCACGTGCATTGATTAATGCATTGAGGATAAGGGGACAGGAGCCAAGCAGCTTTTATAGCACTCACTTAATCACAGGTTAAGTAACAAAACCTGATCATTTTACACAGAATTTGCAAGTTTACAACATATGGCTGCAATTATTAATATGCAAAGCCTACTTAGACCAATTTAGCAACTGTGGCAGCAGCATAAGCATTATTAAGCTAGTACAAACCTCCCAGTATCACGGTTGCATTGAGTTATTGTGACTTAAAACAATGCGCTTGTTTGTAGAAATAGCTTTACATTCTTGGCATGCTATTTCATCTGTACATTTACATAATCTGTTTTAGATAAAGGCAGATATATCAGCAGAATCCACTGAGACAAAATGACAATCAGATGTTATTTCTTCACTTGCAGACGTCAACCTTTGATCAATTAGCCCACCCCCAATTATTGGCATATAAGATTGTCAAAATAATACTGAAAAAAACATGTGGAGGGGAAACAATCTGTGTCGAATCATGTATAGCTGTACTGTATCAGTGTATAATATGGTATTTGGGAACAGCCCTACAAGAAGACGGTTTAACAAGACAACATGGAAGCATGAAACTGCATTTGTCTCAACATTTTGACACGTACGAACATAAAAAATGTCAACAGACTCTGGCGTGTTTGTGCATTTTCAAAGGATTCGAGCAGCACTCCATCACCAGATGATGACATCAGGTCATAAAAACACTCAAAGGCGAACCCTGTGCAAGTGCATAATAAATTGTAGATTATATAGAGCGGCTGCTTTAAATTTAAAATGCAGGAGAAAGAGAAAAACACACACTCAGACATATGACTGTAAACTAAAGCTGTTTACCTTTCCTCAACCTGCAGTGTTTCCAACTCCTCAGTACTGAAAGTTTCTATTGTCTGTCCTAAAAGTTGCTAAATGACGTCATCACCTAATTTACATAATTGTAAATGTGCATGTAATTGTGATGAACGATGTAGAAGAGGAAGAACATTGTGTTAGAGATAAAAGTGAATATAAAAACAGCCTAAATATGTTTAGAACTACAAATGAACTATAATCTGACAATTCTTGTTTTTTTAAATGTTCCAATTCCAACCCTCCTCCTTTATCTGGGCTTGGGGACCCAATAAAGGGACCCAAAACAGACACTCTGGAGGAGTTACTTAGGTTAGATATTTATTTATTTATTTATTTATTTGTTTAGTTTTTAACTTCATTCTCTTCAGTTTGATTTGGTTTTTTTTACCCCTCGGCCGAGGAGTTTTGTAATCATTTGGTCGTCTGTCTGTCTGTCTGTCCGTCCATCCGTCCGTTTGTCTGTCTGTCTGCCTGTCTGTCCATTTGACGTACGACGTA
>JAPQRQ010000005.1:46584305-46595910 GCA_037367365.1 Apogon talboti
CATCAGTGCCATGCAAAAAAAAAAAAGAAAGAAAGAACACCAGCCACAATGAGGTTTCCACATGGCAGCACCACAATAATAAATGAAACGGGAAAAGTAAAAGGGAAAAAGGAACACCATCCCAGAGGTTTCTTTTTAATGTTACCACACGCTTATGTCACTGGCACGGTGCCTGACGAGCGCTGTGTGGTTTTCAGGGAATGTCGGTGAGAGAGACAGCGCCAAAGGAACTGGTCTTCCTGTATTGCAAGCAACAGCTCGGCTACTGTATAAGCTTTCATTTTTGTGGCTGTGTGTGTGTGTGTGTGTGTGTGTGTGTGTGTGTAAGTTCCAGCTTGTGCAACAGTATGCAAGTTTCTGTCTCTCTGAATGCTTGTATGTATAAGTGTGTGTGTTTCTGTTGCAGCCGACTATTTACAGTAGGCATGCATACCCCACTTAAGTCGACACACTACTTTTTGTGGAGACAAAAGTGGGCCGCTTACTATTTCCATGTTTTTACGAGCTAGAATTATTCCTCTCTCCTCGCCTTATCCCATGCATCCAAAGAATTGCTTACATAAAAATAAATGTAGCATATTCTTTTTCATGCATATACATTTGTTTTACATTGAGAGATGTATGAATTCGTATAAGCAATTTCTTGTGGCGTGAGAGGACTAAAATGTTATCCCTTCTGTTGCTTATGTATAATTAAGGGGAGTGTTCTCCAAGGGTGCCCAGAGGTTGCGTCAGAGATTGCCTGGGCAGCGGTCCTCTCTAGAGAAATCACCTGGCTTGCTGTTTGATCTTAAAGTTTCAATGCACATACACACACACACACACACACACACACACACACACACACACACACACACACACACACACACTACAATAACACAAACTCATCTGCAGAAATGTACATAAAAAGGCAAATAAGTCTGCAAGTACACCCCCCACCACACACACACACACACACACACACACACACTTGGGCCAGTTCTCCAATCCAATCCCCCTAGAGCAAGTTGAGCTGGCTCACCATATTCCATGGTGTGGTAGTGGGGGAACATTATGTTCTGCTCCACAAAGACAGCAGTAGTACATTTCAGTCCCCTATGGACCTGCCCTATAATCCTGCATGGAGTTGGCGTCGTGAGTGTGTGGATTCTCTAGTGCGTCTCCGTCTGACTGTGTACCTGTATGTGAACTTCATCAGAAACAAGGGGAGAATCTTTTAAACTAGCTCCAGACACACCCACCCACCTCACATACCTATTTTTATGTCACAACAATGTTGTTTGGACAGTCAAAGCCATGGAGCATCAGGACATCAATCGCAGATGGGGATTCTGTCAGCAGTCACTCCTAACCATCACCATTATAGTAAATGAACTAATTCATCTACATGCATTGTTTTTGTGTGAATGTGCTCTTTTATGTCATATTCATCCTGTTTTGTCATGTTTTTGTCTTTTTTCATCCTTTTATGTCATTTGCATCTTGACTTTTCTTAGATTCATCTCAAATTATCTGTTTATCTACATTTCATCCTGTTGTGTTTTATATAGAGTTTGTGTGCGGTTTGATGCAGTTTTTGTTCGATTCATCTTTCAAGTTATTTTTGTGTTGCGTCTTTTTATTTTTTTGTCATTTCAGTTTTGCTTAGTCTTTTACATCCTTTTTATCTTGTTACAGTTGTTTTAATTTTTTTTCCATGTCTTACTCTTTTATGACTGATGACTCTCCTCTATCTTTCACACGTCTTTAGTCATCATTTATGAACTGTTCCAGACAATACTCTTCTATTTTAGTAAAAAAAAAATCATTTCATGTATCATATAATTATCACATATTTTACTCTGGTGACTTCATAAAAATAGCTCCTACGTTGGATCCCCACCCAAAGTTTATGAAAGTCAGTTTCAAATGAGTCAAAGTAACCTTATATACAGTAGAACACATTCACCTCAAACTAGAGGTCGTCTGCTGCATTCTAACACTGAAAGAGGAATGTGAAAGTTCGGAACCTGAAAACAAAACAACCATTAAACCTGGCTTGAATGTGATATTGGCAGGTTTTGTGATCATTAACATGTCTCAGCTTTATTAACTTCATACATTCTCTGGTGTCCATGTGGTATTTTATTTGGATCAAACTGCTCATTTGAGGACATTTTAATGTGGGAATGGCCAAAAAGAGTGGTTTTGGGCCATTTTCCAATTTCACAATAATTTTTATACAATGATGTATTTTCTTTTGAATGCAGTTAGGCTGCCGGTCAAACTAACTGTTTGTTTTACCTCCAATTACAACCACATAACTTGTGTGTTCATCCATCTGTCATTTGTCAGTGTTTCAAATTACGTCATTACCACATATCTCATCCCAGGCATCCTTTTTGTCGTCTTGATCCTAAAAGCTACTATTCTAATTGCTTCCAAGCTACACTCACCAACCGACCCAAAAACTGAATCTGTGTCATTTTGCAGAGATGGAGCACATATTTACATTCTGAAAGGTAACGTAGATTTCAGGCTACTACACTATTGTGTACAAATGTGCAACATTATATTTATAGCGCTATGCACCATTTATTATTATGTTGCTGAACGCTCATAGGCCAGAGGTTTAAATGTAAAAGCATTCATTCATTCTTCTCCTTGGCTTCAAAAGTTAAGAGGAAGCTCAGCTCTCATGCAGTAATGCCACATACAGATCAGAGATTATCATTTATGGCATTTAATGGATAAATGGATAAATATTGGTTTTGTGTTTTTGGTAAAGCTAAAACAGGATTTTTTCTTTTTTTTTTGGCCAAGTTGCACACACACATACACACGCACACACACACACACACACACACACACACACAACTTCATAGCACTTGAGATTTCGTGCAGATACATGATCTCTCTTTCTCCTCAAGTGCCTTCTTGTGCTGTTGTTGCTTTCTTGCATCCGCAAAGATCCCTATCACCGCTGCCCGCCTCGCTCACCACAGACACACACACACACACACACACACACACAGTCACAATGTCTTTAGACATCAAACAGGTCTGATACACAATGCCAATACATGACTTGTTTACTAGATCAGAAGGAAATGATGTACTATCCATTCCTCCTACCACAACACAATGATTCAAAACATAAAGCACGCACAAACATAGAGAGTTGATTACACTTGAGTGTTGTCCTGTTTCAGGTTAGTGACTTATGAAAGAACTGTTTGCCGTGAAAGCTGAAACACAATTAAATGAAACCACAAAGGATGAACTGAGCTATTTACAAGATGGGGTTAAGTGCTGTTTGGTCCTGATAAAGCTATGACTTACACCGAGTAAACACTCATTAGTCAGGTTTTAAGTACACGGTCACAGTTGTGGTGATAGAAGTTGTTAAGTTTTGCATATTTCTATGCAAAATAAAACCCAAAACTACACATTTAAGTTAAGATAGTGGTGCTTTTGTTAGCATGAATTATGTTCATGGGATAATGTACATGTGAAAAACAGCAGTTTTAGAAGAGGAAGGCATCTGTATTTGACATTACCATGACATATAGGGAACAAACCCTGTATAATCTGTCAAGAAACATTATGAATATGGTAGCTTCCACACCAGTCTCACATACACAGACCTTCTGTTAGTTTTGTACCAGCACTGAGGACAGGTCTGGCACCATGCACAATTATTCTGGAAGATAAAACAACTCTCTGGGTTATTTAGCTCTTTTTTATTTCTTTAAACAATTCATATGTCTCGGGCAGCACAAAGCAGAGGATGCTCGATTCCTTTTGCTAACTCGATTCTTTCGGTTCATTCATGTGTTGCGAATCTGTTAAGAATCGATTCCTTTGATTCACCAATTAAAAAAAAAAACATCTGGCAGGCACTGGTCGCATACCAACAACCAATTTGGCAGCATCAAATTGCAAAGCATATGCCTGAACCACCACACCGCTGGACAAGTGGAAGTGGCAAACGGTTTAGCTCTTAACATCTCTCTTTTATGTCCATCTATGAATAATGTAATTAGAAAATTGCACAATTTAATCAAGATTTTCCACTTGTATATCAACGTAGTACTATTTTGTCAATAGCTAATTGTATTTAGTATGCTTTTGACTTTATCTACCTATCTATCTATCTATCTGGTTTCTTTCTTCTTATGGTAGGGGGTATCTATCTAATCTCCTTCAGCAGTTCAATAGACTCAGCGATTCGTGAAGTGATTCAGCGAGTCATCGATTCGTGAATGATTCAGCAATTCATGAACAATTCAGCAACTCATCAATTCGTTAACGCTTCAGCTATCGATTCAGTGACTCAGCCATACTCAGCCCCAATCGGCCGCTCTTTCATTCAGTGGTTCACCACCTCGGCTTGGTCCGTCAGTCGCTGGCAACTAGTCTCACTATACAATCAGAGATCTTCACGTAGAGACTACGGGTGCTGCAAGGTGCATCACACAGCCCTTCTGTCTCCGACTTAATGAGTGATACCGACTAGTTTATGTGATGAACAGATAACAATATTAGCAAAGTGCTGCTGAATCAATTCAGTTGTGTTTGTGAATTGATTCCACTCGTTCACTCAAATGAATCGATTCTTTTGAATGATTCATTCATGAATTGCCCATCACTATGGATGCAGCATTAGTGGCTTTGTAAAAGAATGTTCAGAGAGAACATTTGTATGTGGAGATGTGATCCTTATTATTAAAATGACAAAAGAAAACAGCGCATGAGAATAGATGTTTTTCACCATGCAGTTGCAGGTAGACAGTTGTTGTTCTTAAATGTAACGAGAGGCGCGTCCAAACTGATAATGTTTCTATAGTGGAAATAGTCAGCAGAGTACATCTTGTGGCTACTCCCATGCTATAGACACATTCCGTATGCTGTGACCTTCACAGTCAGCAGATCTGATGCCACACCAAACACATAACACAACAAATACAGAGTCTGTTGTCTGCCACTATAGCAGCCAACCACCTTCCTTTGTACTGTTTTTCCTATAATTCATCACCTTTCTGTACATTAATTTTGCAACTGTGATCTCTTTGTGGGCCTCACTTTGTCCATTTCCATAGTGATCTCTCTGTCGCACACACACAAATGCACACAGAAAAGCACAGTTACAAACACTGGATTGACAGTGATGATACATATTGTGGGATGGATGCTAGTGGTTCACCAAGGACTGACACAGCAGAGAACTTTTGCTGTGATTTTGGCTTTGTGCCACTGTAATGATATTGTCTGTGGCTGTGGGGATCAAAGGTTTAGTGTGTGAGCGAGCTCTAAACAAGAAATGGCAGGTGCCCCCTTGTATCTCAATTATTGATCATGTCAAGCAGATGTATACACTTATAGTCTTAGAGTATGTGTTGTGTTAAACTTAAGTAAAACCACGTATAGGGACGGGTCAGGGACAGTGTACAATGTATGGGAACCTACTGCGGTGCATTCAAATACATGCATCTGTGTGTGTGTACATGAGAGAGGGAGAGACAATAAGAGTGTTGTAGTCACATTACGGATGCTATTTAACCCAAGAGCCATTCCAAGTGCAGCTTAGTTTCTGGCAGGGTCATTCAAAACTTATTTATGCATGGTCACTCAACTCTTTCGACAGTTGTTTCATGAGAAAAGATTCGATGTTGCAACGCTCCCCTGTATTCAAACTTCAGCGACAACGGGTAAAAGGAAAGAGAAGTTATTAAAATGATTTAGGAGAGCACTAACACAATTAGCCTTTCCTCCCTGCAGATTCTGGCAAGGGTACAGTTAGTTTCAACCGTGAATGTGTCATATAAAAGATGATATTGTCTGACTTCCTCCGACAGCCTTTTAAGAAAGTGGCAAGTACTGCCATTACAACAAGTCCTTGACTTCACCAGTAACAATTATCACCAAGCTGAATCTTTTCTTTCTATCCTCTAAAACAAAGAAACAACCCAAAACAGACTAACAGCTTGAGTCACTTTATAAAAAGAAAAGCAATGGAACTTGTCTGATTTTTACTCTTGATTGTTGAAGTGTTAGCCACACAGACTTCCTATTTATCATCTTGTCAGAAAAAAGGATCTCAAATTATTCACAAACTATGGACTCCATCTAGACCAAAAAGTAGATTTAGAACTATCAGCTTCAGAAATGATTAACTAAAAGCATACTTAGTATTTAGAAGCCTTTGAATACTGTCAACCAGATCAAAGGTAAAAAAAAAAAAAAAATAGTAAAAAAAATAAATGGAATTTGCTGGGATGAGTAGCACATACAAATTTAAAGAAATTGCTTCTTTGTTTTTTTTTTGTTTGTTTTTTTAATTCTTTTTTATTACCATGCAAAACACACAGCAGTTACATAATATTTTTAATATAATAGTGTGTCCCCTGAGTTTAGAAAATAAGCCCTGCATGGTCTCCAAAGGCATTCTTCATTCTTTGTTATGTCAGTATTGACAATACTCATCTGACAGATACTTTGCAAATTACAACCTGGCAGCATTTTTACTCCGTAAAAGTAAATCTGTATCTGCAAAGCCATGGTGCTTTTGACAGACATCTTTACTCAGAAATCACATCAAAATCTCCAAATAGATCACAGAAGTGAACCGTCATGTGTTACAGTACAGCTTTGCGGCTTGGACTTTGAAACCTTTAGTTGTTATCACATCAAATACCTATAAATCTTCACATTTATTTCCACAAACAAAGCTCCAGTGTCAAATGGAAAAGTCAAATCTCTTAAGTCAGCACAATCTGAGAGAACTAGAGTGAAGTACACTAGATAGGGAATGCAGTCCAGATGCACGAGGAATAGATGTTCAGTATGAGCTCTGTAACCAATTCCTGGTTAGATATGGCAAGAAGTCAAACAGCAATTAAAATACCACGCAGCTCGACTGAAAGCTCCTGAAAATAGGTAACATCTATAATAACTTTGACAGATCAGCCACGGTGATGTTTTCAACGTTGTTCGGAGGCCTGAAGACAAGACTGCTGCCTGGTCTTCATTTCTATGAACAATTCTCAAAGCGTCTTCTGAGCATGACCCTCTGGGATGGTTACCACATGCATTCACTTGAACAAACGCTCAGGAGTGTAACTTCAAACAGGGTTTCGTCTCAGTTCTTTGAGCCCTTGTTGCATTACCTTTACGCTATCTTCACATTTTCCAAGGAATAAGCGTAAGCAAACAAGTGTGTAAAATTGTGTATGTGCTTGACTTAATTTTTTCAATGAACAGACATAGTTGACGTTGCTGCAGTGGAGTTTAGTGAGGACAAAAATAGATATAATCAGCTCTTAATTTAATGTCTAGCTATACTCCCCAAGTTGGCATGGCCAGGACCCTCCTCTTCTTCAGCTAGGCCTTCGGAATGTGTGCACAATGTGGTTTTATATCGTGTGGTTGAAATATGCATGAATGTCCATGGAAAAGAACACATAAGTCCATGATGCTTCTGGACAGTTAACGAGTCTTCCTTTTGGATCATTAAAGTTACAGATATTAGTGTCTGTAACTCTCTAGTGAAGAGCTTGACGAAGGTCCTCCTCAGTAACCCTGACCCATGTGGATCTATCAGCTCAATGATGGTTGTTGATGTCGCCTGAAGGCCCAGAGATCACAGTACTCATCTTGGGCTTGAGCCCTTGCCCTTTACACACTGAAATACATTCAGGTTCCTTGAATCTTTTCGTTGTGTTCTGCACTTTAGAGGCTGAAATATCTAAATCTTTTCTATTTTTCTTTGAGGAACATGTGTTTTCAACCTCTTTTCCATAATTTTCTCACACGTTTGTTGACAAACTCAGTAGAATAATAATAATAATAATATGCATTTTCCACATTGTCTAATTATTTTGAACTGTGTAAGTTCTTGCTTTAACAGGTGATAGTGGTATTAAAGGTAAGGGGGCAGAGAGAGAGAGAGAGAGAGAGAGAGATGGTCACAGTGAAATGGTTGTGTCTTATTAACTTGTGTTTGCATACTTTCCACAAGTGCACCTCCACCTGTGTATCCACATAGAGTGTACAGTCAGTGGCCTTGATCTGATCTTATCAAAGATGACCCTTAGGGAACAGTGTGTTCTCCCCCAGCATAGGTTTTGTGAGAACAATGTGTTCCTCATAGTAATCCTTTCTTTTGGCTGTATGGACACTGGTGACTCATGGAGAGCAAACCATTAACGGAGCTGTCAGTTGAAACACATTCCATTTTTATCAGACACAAGTTGTATCATTTAAATGTCAAATGTATTAATAGAAATCTGTTAATCCCCTGCATTTGTTTGTGTAAATCCTTGAAAAATTCAAGAACAACTATATAACTGAACTTGTAAAATGTAACATCAGCAACAAGCACAAGCTCTATGTCCAAAATTGCACACATTGCACAGTATCAAGGTGTAAAGGCTTAAAGTATCAACATGTGATTTTAATGTCTTTATTTCTTGCCTTAAAAACATTTCACCATGCATATTGACATCATCCTAAAGCATGAAGTAAGACGCAGTAGAAACCTTAACAAAACTAAACTGAAATGCACTGTAAGCAGTAAGTAACCTTTAAAGGAGATAGTATATTTGAACAATAACATGTCTGAGCTTCAACCATCCATGTAAGGCAGATGGGATTAAATAGGATTGAGTTTAATGCACTTTTACGTGTGTGAAGCTTTGTTGTGTACATTGAAAGTATGCTTTACCCTAATGTTTTGGGCAATCAGACCCTCTGTGTGTAGCAGCAGATCAATGCTTCCACCAGGCTTAGGTGGAATCAATGGCTTTTTCTCCGGTCTTCAATAAGCATTACTTTAATGAGAGTAGCAAACTTCGGCATACACCCTGGGATACATCTAATTAAATGCCCTAGTCTGTAAAATTACTTAACTCGAAAATCAGCAGAAAAAGTTGTTTTGCAGGAGTCTTGCAAAAAAACTGAAGCTTCATTATATTCATATGTAAAACAGTTATTGATGAGAAAGCAATAACCAACTCGTCAAAAAGCACCCCTCGAACAATAGAGGAGTCTGTAATGACCTTTGAAATCCAATTTGTATACTCTGATTCTCCTCTTTAACATGCAATATCGTTAGCCTCATAGCATAATTGCCTAAGTCATACATAAGTCATACACTATATGGACAAAAGCATTGGGACACGTTGAATTCAGATGTTTCTTTTCTAACAGGGGTCTGGGATACAAAATAATAATGACAAATGACGTAATATAGTTTTATATTGTGATAAATATCATATTTATTATTAATATTGATGTTTAAATCTCAAATCCTCAAATCAGCATGAACAGGGCATCTTACAGCTGTAGACATGTTCCAATATTTTTGTCCATATAGTTTCTAAACATCAATATTTCCTTTTTAGGTTTAATGGGAGATTTTTCTTCATAAGTGAGATATAAAGAAAGTAGATAGTTAGTTGTGGTAGCAAATTATGATTAACAGTCAGAGCATGAAAAATATTTGAGAAATTTAGAGGTAGAACATTTAAAATCATAAACATGGACAAAAAAAACAAACAAAAAAATCATGGTTGAGAGAAATTAAGTAAAAACCATCTCTGAGGCATTTTGGAAACAAAGATAACAATTTAAACCAAACTAACCAATGCAATGATATTTATCCCAATATAAAACTATATTATGACATTTGTCATTATTGTTTTGTATCCCAGACTCCTGTTAGAAAAGAAACACCTGAATTCAAGGTGTCCCAATACTTTTGTTCATATAGTGTATGACTTAGGCAATTATGCTATGAGGGTAACGATATGTAAAATATATATGTGCTTGTGCAAGCTAGCTGGTGTTGCATAAAATGCAATAGTGATATATCAATGATTCAACTGCAAAATGACTGTATAAAGATGAAACTGTTTGGACTCACCTTAGTAACAGCAGGGTACCCAGCAGCCACCTCTCCAGAACAATAGGGCTTTTCCTCTTGGGAGACTTCAACGCTGGATGCCCACTGGTCTAGGAAGCCACTGGGGGTGTAGAGGCCACAGTCCCTCACACCCGTCTCACGCTCAAAGTCCTCACACACCCCATCTCCGTCATAATAATAACACATGCTTGGCTCCTCTGCAGATGAAAAAACAGGCAAAAATAGCAATTAGCTTTAAATTGCCTTCATTTTAAATGTTTTACAGCATAATGCTTTAAAACTACACGGTAGTAAATAAATATACTAAACCTACACTAGAATGGGAACTGTGGAATTTTACTGGGTCATCAACTGGAGTAAAACAAAAAGAGTACTATATACACAATTGATTTTCTGAATGAAAATAGAGAAAGCGCATTCTTTTTTCTAAATTGGCCCATCCATCGACCCATAAATCCATCTTCCACTTAAGCAGGTCTAAGTCACATGGACAGCAGTCTAAGCAGGGAAGCCCAGACTTCCCTCACCCCGACCACCCCCTCCAGATCCTCCAGATCCTCCAGATCCTCCAGATCCTCCATGCCATGGCCAGCTAAGAGGTATATTCCCCCAAGCATGTCCTGGGTCTGCCCCAGGGATCTTCTCCTGGTCTGAAACACCTCACCAGAGAGGCATCCTGCCCTGCCATCCAGCAGTGAAAAGCCATTTCTACCATTTGGATCCACAATCTTGTTCTTTCTGTCAGTACCTACAGCTCATCTGCAGGTGAAGGTATGAATGTAGATCATCTGGTTTATTGAGAGCTTCACCTACAGCTTCCATCACTGCAAACACTGTTCTGATCCAGGTGTTGATGTCCTTCTTGATCCTTCCTTCACTCATGAATAAATCGTAGAGAAGGTTAAATTCCTTGGGGCAGTAATTCATTCCCAACCCAGAGCTGGCACTCCACCGTATTTCAGCTGAAAATGAACATTTGGACAGCTATCCATTCTTTCAATTATCCTCGTTCCTTTTTTTCCTTAGCAAAGAAAAGACTTTTAAGAGACATTTTTTTGACAGTGAAAATGTAGTAGCCTCACAGCATAATTGCCTAAGTCATGAGGCTAACAATTTGATTTGTTGGTTTTGTGAGTCTGTTAGTTGGGGAGTAGTGTTGTTAGAAAACTAAAATTGCTTGACAAATGATTATTCAGCTTATCTTTCAAGGTGTTTTTGACATTCCAACAATCTGTATGCGACCCGTGGGCTTGGCCCTCAGCAGCAAAACGTGACATTCATCATTGTAGTGATGGTGGAACAGTCAGTAAAATATGTAGATTGTCGATATTGATTGCAATTTATGATGTATTTCTGAAATGTTCTGTCCCTGCAGAATTTGTCTTTTGGATATCATGCTGAAAAAGTTTGGGAAGCCCTGCTCTATTGTTTAGGAAAATAGCAAAGCAGAGGATGAGGCAAAGAAAGGGAGTTAGGTAAGGATGGAAGGTACATGGAAAAAAGAGGACGACTAATCCTCTGGTTGTGTGAGAATCTACAAACAGAGATGGGAAGATATGTGGAAGACAGGAAGAAAGAAACAAAAAGGAGGAATGAAAGGGAGAGAATATGAGAGACAAACAGAGAAGGGGAGAGAGAGAGTGTGGGTGTGTGTGTGTGTGTGTGTGTGTGTGTGTGTGTGTGTGTGTGTGTGTGTGTGTC
>JAPQRQ010000005.1:46602125-46621622 GCA_037367365.1 Apogon talboti
GCCTGTGTATATCAATGTTCTTATTTCATATATCGGCCAATATATCGGTTATCGGCCATTATATCGGATATCGGCCGATATATCGGATATCGGTTTTTTTTAACCCCCAATATCGGTATCGGCATCAGCCCTGAAAATCCCGTATCGGTCGAGCTCTAATTCTAACTGTATTAATTATGACCTGAATGTTGAAAATTCACTATTTTATTTTCTCTGTTTTCCGCCTTTGCCCATAGGTAGTTGGAATAGGCTCCAGCGACCCTATGGATAAAGCGGGTTCAGAAGATGAATGAATGAATGAATTTTCTCTATTTTTGTATAGGTGCACCTACAAAACATGAAAATATGTCAAAATATGTCTCTCAAACTTTTTTCAAAGTTTTAAAATGTGAATATTAAATGTTGATGATAAAGGTCACTACTATATTATGTGAAACACTCCAAAAAAAGAAAGAAAAGAAAAGAAAGAAAGAAAAAGAAAACACCCGCAGTAATGTCAAAGTTTAACAGAAACGCTTTAAGCTCTTGATGTTACTGAATACGTACGGGGATAGGAATGCATAATGTTTGGGATAATCAAGGATAGTACTGGTAGAGGATATAGTAAAGAAAAAAAAAGGTATACAAGAGGGAAACAACATCAGTAAATGAGGGTAAATGGGACCAATAGGTTTGCCATAGATCATTTCATGTGGACCATCAAGTACTGTAGCCTTAATTTTGGAATGCCCTCTAAAATGCTGTAAGAGTAGTGACAAGCATGCAACAGTACTGTACAGTTCACATGGGCATATGTGTATTTTATATGCCCATTACACAAAGAAACTCACATACACATTCCATGCAGACACACACATAATACTTTTGTAATTTGTAACCCAATGCCCGCCATATATGACCTTCACATTTAAGGAGTGCACAGGCATAAACTACTATTCCCATGGCTGCTATATAATTTCTAGTTAGTGCAACTCTGCACCAGCACCAAACGTTGTTGTGGTATTGTAGTGGTTTTACCTAAGGCTGAAGCCATGTGTTTCTCTTCCTCAGTATTCTCCAATCTTCCTTTTTTCTATCTGCACTTAGCAATCAAACTAAGAAAGTATTTGAGTGATTTTCAAGAAGCCATAAACTTTGAAAAGATGAAACCCATATTGGTCAGTTAAATAGTTTTAATTGAGTTACCATAAATTAGCTGGTCATAATATACAATTCATCCCCTCAACCTTTATTGTTTTCATATTGTTGTTTGTTCATTCACCCGCAGGCAAATGTATCCCAATTTAAGTAAGCAGTGTTCAATTATAAAAACCTGGTCAAGGAAGATCAGGCAACAAGAGATGAGATGAGATATTTATGTTGGCTTTAATATTATCAATACAGAATGCCTGACTTGACAAGATCTCTTTCATACTACAGTATGTCCTGTTCAGCGTGGTTGGCTCATTCTGGTGTAACTCCAGGACACACTCAAACATACCCAGTCTAATTGAATTAGTTTAGCCCCTAGAAGAGTCAAACTGTGGGAGATTTTATCTTTGAGGAGGGCAAACAAAGAAGAGAACACTCTCATTCACACCAGACATCTGACTTATGACAATGGGAGGAAGAACCTCAACCATAAAGCCTACTTCCAGAGAGGCTGAAATAATTTCTAACAATGTAGTGAAAACTAAAAAAGGTGATTTGATACTTTGCTTGAATCGATATTTAACTAACAATAGTACAAAAAAATTATTTACATTTTGGCACTGACCAACTTTATTGTATTTTGTAACTAACACAAAATGGCAATACTCTTTATATGTCCACAGTCAGCATATGGTCACGTAGTCAGCATGTGTGATAGTCTGGGGCTGCATCAGTGTTTGACCTGCACATGTGTGGCGGTACCATCGATGTGAAACCATAGATTGGAATTTTACAGAGACATTTACAAAGACATATACTGCCCTAAGTGTTCCTGATGTCTGTGGTGGCTATTTCAATGTGACAAAGCCTCATTCAGTCCTCTGTCTCCAACTGAAAATCTACAAAGATTATGAAGAGGAGAAACAACATCGGTCACTATGGACTGATGAGCTACTCAGGTCTCGGAAACAGAAAGAATGCAAGAATGAGTGTCTTTAGTTCCCAAATGATGTAAAAGTGTAAGAAAAAGAAAAACTGATGTAATGCAGCGGTGACCTTGCAGCTGATGCAGAAGCATGTTAAAGTTGCAATACCACTGATGGCCACTAAGTTCTGGCTCCAAAAAGCGGTCGCTCCTAATGATTTACACTGAACCTCTTCCTAAAAATACTGAGTCTATAAACGCCTCCTGGGTCTCATTCTGATCTCATTCATTTTATTTGATCCATCTTATTTCTCTATTAATTAGATTTTATAGTGAATAGAAGGCTTTTGAAAACTTTGAAGCTTCTGGTCATATTCATTTTTTTTTATTAAAAATGTCAACTATAGCTGTGGTTAACAAGTTATACTAACAAGACCATAAAATGACTTTGTTAAGCAAATGGTCGAGAGAGGAGAGAAATTAATATAATCTCCACAATCCATTCCCTTTAAGACTTTGTCTCATTTGTGTTTAGTGGGTTTTTTATGCTTCCTATCTAAACTATTGTGTAAGTCATTTATGTGTATCAGTGTCTATTCTCATTTTTTTCTGCCTTTTGGCAGTTTAGTAAAGGTTCATTTTGTAAAAAGTTAGCCCTCAGTAAACCATTAAGTATATCATTAATACATAAATGGATTGCAAATGTGTCCAGTTTTGTCAAGTGCAGCCTACAGACACCTCCTGTAAGTGGCCCAGCCTGTTATTATATAAACACGCATAGTATACATCCATGGTACCATGAATGAAATGATGTTGCAATGTGTAGGGTATCATAAATCATAGCCTGTTTCACATCAGCGGCTCTATCGCACTGTCACAATGCTCTGTCTTATATCAAGGCACTACGGCCCTTTACTGTGATAAATAAAATGTATGGTTTTGTGTAACACTAATCATTGCAACATGTAAAGTAATTAAATTGACCACAGCTGGCTGGTTTGTAAGGTAATCATAACACCTGTCCAAGGGAACGGGATTTACAAAGACACAGTATCATATTGTAAGCCTCATAGCATAATTGCCTAACTCATACACTATATGGACAAAAGCATTGGGACACGCTGAATACAGATGTTTGTTTTTTTTTTTTCTAACAGGGCTACAAAGCAATAATGAAAAATATAATAGTTTTATTTTGTTATAAATATCATATTGATTATTAATATTGATGGTTATATCTCAAATCAGCATGAACAGGACATCTTACAGCTGTAGCCATGATGTGCACTCAATTTTTTGTCCATATAGTTTATAAACGTCAATATTTCCTTAAAGTTTAATGGGAAATTTTTCTTCCTAAGTGAAATGTGAAGAAAGTAGATGGTCAGTTGTGGTAGAAAATGATTATTTACAGTCAGAGCACGAAAAGTATTTTAGAAATTTACAGGCAGAACATTTAAAATCATACTCATGGATAAAAAAAATCTAGGCATTTGGGAAGTAAAGATAACAATTTAAACCAAACTAACCAATGCAATGATATTTATCCCAATATAAAACTATATTATGACATTTGTCATTATTGTTTTGCATCCCAGACCCCTGTTAGAAAAGAAACACCTGAATTCAATGTGTCCCATGGGGTGTCCATTTGTGTATGAGTTAGGCAATTATACTATGAGGCTAATGATATCTAATATCTAATTAACATGATAATGCTTTATACAGCTAATGTCTCAGTCACAAAGCCACGGAGGAGCCCAAGACTGTGAGTGTCACATTTTGCAACTTGACTTGTCAGGTGAGGAATTTTGCATAATGCTCAATATACAGTCAGAATCATACTCAGAAAAGTCTGTCTATCTTAATTATAACATAAATAAATACACACATCAAATGGCAAATAAAGTTGTAATCTTTCTAGGATAGCACACAGTCTGTCTTTTATGTTTGTTCACAAAAGCAGTGCCATCCAATCTGGTAGTGGTGCAACTATCTGAGAGACATGTTGTAAAATATTAGTCTGTGTCTGTGTGCTGTACAAAAATAACATTCACAAAGATGGGCATCAATCTACTGTGAGAAAATTTATGTCAGTATCATCTTCAGGTCATACTTGATGTGGTACAGTCACTGAAATGTGTGTACATATGATGGATGACAGCTAGTCATCAGGAATTTATAAAACCACACTTTCATCTGCATCTGCATCTTATTTGATGTGATATGTAACTCATACCATAAAAGGACATTACTTCAGAATAAGACAAAGTGTCACATGACATGACTCCACTATTGGTGCTTCTATGTGCATCCAGGCGTTTCCTCGATGACTCCTTTATCTTGGCTCTCTCTAAAAGTCAGACAAAAGGCTGGGTAATATACCTTTCAAAGGTGTTTTGATAACACCAGGTGATTATACGTGGAAGCATGTGCAAACTTATATGCCTGCTACTGAGAGCAAGAACAGCGTCAATGTGTGTCTGTGTTCATTTATGTGTCTGTGTGTGTGTGTGTGTGTGTGTGTGTGTGTGTGTGTGTGTGCACTGTGTGCACTAGGCTTATGTGTGAGCACGCATATGGATGTGTTTCCGTTCTGTAGCTGCTTGTTGTTCTTGGCTAAGAGATTCAAGATGAGAAAAGCAGATACACTTAAGGAAGTTGAGAAAAAATCTCAGATTGAGCCTGCAAGAACAACAAACAGGGCAATAGTCCTTTTGTCAGAGTAGCAGCTGACATGCATTTGAGGTTTGGCTGCTATTAATTTTAAACCTATGCTATGTGTTAAAGGTGTAAAAACACAGTGTTCAAAGCCTACATGTGTTGACCTTCAAAAGGGACTAAATGAGACAGTGGATCATTGTTAATGGCAAATGCATGCACTTACACTGTGGCAAATGTATATATAACAAAACTGAATGAGCATTTTTCATTATCCATGAGCAAAAGTGTGACACTCAAATACACTAATAGTCAACCTTTGTCTTTTTTTTTAAGTGGAGTTTTCAAGTTGTCAGGAAAATCAGGGTCTGGGTAGCATTCTGAAAGGCTAAAACTCAGGTTGATGCTGATTAGAGAAGAAGTGTGGGGTGGCAGTGATGCTAGGGGAGCTGCCCTCATGATCCTTAAGCTTGGGGGTCTCTAAGATAGGCTTTGACTCAGTGACAGCTATGAAAATCATGCCAGACACAGGATTAACCCTGGGGATGGGGTGCTACAGAGGGATGGGGTCATAGTAACCCTATCCCTCTACCCCTTCTCTTCATTCCTTCTTGACCCCCTAATGTTCTCCTCCATCGTCTATTGACCCCTACCAAGCCTTGCAATGATTTACCCCCAACGAGTCCCACCTTCCACCCCCGCGTCACCTATTCATTTCACCCTTCTTATCACCCTGACCTCCCAGTCTGTAGCCATTCCAAACAAACCACCACCCATGAATGGAGTTAAGGCAGCCAAGATGTCAACTGTCCTCTTGCTAAGTACCCCCCTTCCATCTCAGGTGAAGGGGCCATTGCCCTGACAGTGCGAGGTCAGCCACCCCCTTCCTCAAGACCTCTTTTGCTGTATTCAGTCCCATGGAAACATTCTGTAAGAAGAAATAACTCGCTGTGTGGTCAACCAAGGCATCTCACCAGCTGGACTCACACCATCACATGAAGCACTTTACATTAAGTTTGCACTATGTCAAAACATCTGGATGATCTTTACAGACCCAACCTGAACCAGATTCTTAACTACACCGTGTCAAAGGCCACATTCATTGTGTAACAGTTTAACTATTAAATTATTTATTTAGCTACATATCAAAGCTAATGCACCTGAGTGTCTACAAAGAAACTACACGTAAATGTTTAGGGGACATTATTTAAAGCGGGAGTTCGCAAACTTTTTCAGCTCAAGTGAAAATTTGGTGCCTTGATGGGAAACAAACTTGCAAAACTATGCTAAGAATTGCCATAAAATGAGCATTTTTACTGACTTTTCCATGGTAGAAACAAAGACTGATGGTTCAAGCATTTTCACCACCCAGCATCTGAGTTGAACAGGCCAACATAGTTCAAAAGAAAAATAATTCACATATTGTTGCATTGTTATGTATTTTGGTCGGCCAATTGGCAACCCAATAACAACATGTGTTTGGCCCATTTTGGGACATAACCCTAAATTTGGGAATGGCAGCCTTAAAGGTTTGTTGGTTTCATTGACTTGAATTTAGATTTCTCTTCTCAAGAACTGTGTTATTATCTTCACACAGTTTATAGATTGCCACAACATACATACTACCAAGCATCTTTGACCATATAAGAGAGACAAGATCCCATACGGCCTCACAACAGAAAATACTCAGCCGGTGCCACTGACCACTACCACTGGAATGTAACCACAGCTAGTGATATAAACCACAGCACTAAAACTACCTACAGTACATCAGTAATCACTAAGTGTGCCAAAACCCCCAAATGAATACATCCCTTTTACAGATAGGACTGTCATTCAACCATAAAGTTGTCTAAAAACACTTTATGGAATCTATGTACCATCACTTCATCTTGCATAACATGCATACCCACTCTTTACCTCTTATCAAGCACTTTCCGTCTCATGTGAACTGCGCAGACAGCACGATAGTGAGATGGTATAACACGCAACAGTGCCATGTATAGCACAATCTTCATCGAGTCAGCACATTCCACTAAAGCAAAGCACTAAACTCTCACCACAGTGTGCAGATAATACTTTCAACAATACATTTGTTTGCCCTTGCTTGGTGGAACATGGGAAAAACAAATGTGGGCAACGGCTGACCTGTGACTTAGGAAACAAATGTTGGGCAGCAGATTTGTAACTGCAGAAGCAGTGGTGGTTTGCAAGTGCCCCTGGGGGTATTGAAAAGGATATCTGTATTACTCAGACATATTTTTATGAATACTTTCCAAACACAAATAAACACCTTCTCACTGTCATGTCACTGCATGTCATTGCATCACATTCAAGAAGGAAGCAAAATGGCAACCACTCAGCAGTTTCCTACCTTCAAAAAAACCCACATTTGGTAAAAACAATTGATTCGAGCAGGGAATGCCAAACGTATTGTGTTGCTTTCTTTCCCTGCCATAAATGTGGAGGCATGTTTAAAAGTGAAAATTGCCAGCTTTCCTTAAACTGAACGTACGAATGTGATGTGGAGCCCGTTCAGTGGCAGCAGACAGGATACAAATGCGTACAGATAACATATTCACCTACCAGGTCACTCACCTGTCTGTATACCTCCGGATAGGTTCATTTAAAGTCAGACCCTGTGGTGCATGGGTGAAGGGTGGCTGGCGCAACAGGCGGTAGTGTAGTGGTTGACAGTGCCTACAAAGAACGCAGTCTGGCTTGGATGCCAAGAGAGTGGCATCAATCTCTAGATGTTGCTCCATCGTGAAAAACTGCACCCCAAACACCTCTTCCTCGATATCCAGCTTTATGGTCAGTGGGGTGTCACAGAAAACATTACTGGGGCCTAAGGAAATGTTGTTCCCACTGACCGTCAGCAGCAAGATGTTGTGGATAGCTGGAAGTGCTGTTTCCTCGGGACTGAAGAAGGTCACCCACACAGTCAGGGAGTCTGGTACTAATGGGTTTGCAAACTCCAGCTGAAGCATGCAGCCCTGAAGAGGGCACTCAGACAGGCCAACAATGCCTTGCTCAGTTCCAGCATTGGGGCTCCAGGTGCGCACACTTGGCTCACAGGCCTGCTCTACATCTGGAGGACCTGTGGGAAAAGAAATTCAGACAGTGTCAGACACAACACGTAAACTGCCAAGAGATTTCAAATAATTCACAGATACAACAAAGGGACATTAAACATAAGGCGGACAGACCAAGTACATGTCATTTGGCCACACTATATAAACATAATCAGTAATTGTTGAGTGTAATATTTTTGCTACTGGTCAGTGTATTTCCTAATGGATGGAACGACTGAGATAGTATTCTTCATTTTAATAACAATGCTAATAGCATTTTGTGGTTTTGGGTAAAAAAATTTGAATCTGTTATGCAGAGATGTAGATGTAGATATGAAACTGAGAGTTCATTGTGAGTCCATCTGTGGAGCAAAGGCAGAGCTGAGGTGTGTACCTACTGAGAGGGGCCCTGTGCAGGGTTCTCACTTCACCGCAGTCATTACAACCTCTAACAGTCACACTCCAGCCATATTTGGAGTCCACACACAGCTAACTCACATTATACCAAGTGACGTACACTAACATTCATCAAGCACATTTAGAAGCCAGCAAGCGGCAGACACTATGTTCTCCCTCGATTTCCTTTTGTACATTTCCAAGCTGGCAACTATTGAAGCCATTTGCTAACCTCATTTCTGGGCACCGTGCAAAATTCCAGTGTTTAATCAAGTGAGGACTGAATATGGTTTCCAAGCCACATTATCTCAACACATTTATTATTGTACTGTAAGTGCGTGTGTGGTCAAAGTGGAGGTGAATTAAAGAAAATGAAAGAGAGAGAAAGAGTTAGACGGGAGTAAGAGGCGATGGCAGCGGGGGGCTCGGAATTAACTGTGATACTCCAGGAGCTTGGATTTGCTCAGCTCCCTCCTCATGTAGTGCTTGCTTACTGGATACATTTTCATTGAGTTTGCGAGGAAGGGAGCTGTAGCCACTGAAAATATTTTGTAATGTCAGCTGTTATGATGGGCCGTTCTCCTACTCTGGCACTGCTGCTAATGTGGTTAGAGATTTAAGAGGAGACAGAACAGGGGTGTCATCCATGTGTAACCTAAGGCAATGTAAACTATATTTAAGAGGTGTATCTGTTACTGGCAATGGAATCTATGCAAGCAAAGCATTTGCAAATATCAATGTCTCAATCAATCGTTTAATCAATCAATGTTCAGAGCAGAATCAAACAGCCCAGCTCCTTTGCATTTGATCTTCAACTCCCCCATTCAAGGTGACTAAATTATGCCTTGACTATAACCCTTACACCCTCTATTGATCAGAAGATCCATCCTTCTCTCCTTGTTCTTTTTCTGCGCCTCCAGTATCTCCATTTGTTTGTCTATAAGCAGGATTCCACTACTGCTAAAACAACTGCAGAGAATTTCGTGAATCTTGGCGAAAGGACCAAGCACCTAGATCCTGTAAAATGCGTCAATCGACAACACTTTATTTTTCTCATTCTATGACAATGCCATTTTTGATTTAATTACAGCAGGAATTCCCTTTTTTTCAGTTCAATGCCCAGAAGACAACATTCCATTGATCCAAACTTCCCAAAAATGAATGCAGTTGTTGCTCCATTCTCTAATAATTTGTGCACGACTGGGTACATTATTAATACATTCAAGAGTCAAATATGAGTCAAATCATATATGAAAATTTTTTGTTAACTTAAAAAAAAACAAACAAAAAAACCAAAACAGAATTAGTTGGTTTTCGCGTATCTGCATTTCAATATCAATATTAGTACCCCAATAAAATTGTAATAATTTTCTTGCTACTTAGCTAATGGACTAAAAATTGCTAGTTAGTGAAATATAACTCCAAGATGGAGGCGGGTCCACACTGACCAAACAGTTATAATCTGGTCTTCTGGTCTGGACAATCATACTGAGCTGCAAAAAATCCAGAGAGCTGGATGGATAAACACACAGGGATGTGTCTGGGCATGCATGCTTTACGCTTTCTAAGAAGTGTCTGGCCCTGGCTCTCGCTATCAATGACTCACTGTCACACACTGTTACACACTTCCTCACACTGAAGCAGACATCAGGCCCTCCAATACGTACACATACAGAGACACTCTGCAGACACAGTTTATGAAAGCAATAGACAGCCCATGGTTTATGAAACAGTGTCACATCATGTTGCATACAGTGTATTATGAGGGCTAATCTACTGGAGCTTCTATGTTTGGTATCTGCTTTTCTTTAACCTGTGGTATAGTTGACATAGGTGCGGATTTTGGGACAAGTGGCTTTTAAACTGATGAGGGAGGCCAAGAAAAACCAATGAGACAGAACATGGATGGAGGAAAACAACAGAAACCAAATTTTGAAAATAGACATTTCATCACAAATAAATATGGTTGATAAGATTTATGTAATGTTTGTCTATATACCAAGATGAAGTTGAACTGATTTTTGAGGCTCCAATTCAATGAAATTAAATGAATGCCCTCAAAGCTGAGAAAGGCTAAATTATTCCATACAGGTGGTCAAAAAATATTTAACTGGTACCTTTCCAGTGAACTGAGGGGTGGTATGGTGGTCTATTGGTTACCACTATTACCTCAAAGCAAGAAGGATCTGGGTTTGATTCCATGCCGGTTGCAATGTGGAATTGTGTAACCGTGTAACATGACTAGTGGCCACTAGGTGTATTATAAACAACACTGATCTGATAGACTTATATTGAAATTCTCCGTACCTATACAGTACAAAGTCAATCTTTCTTGTTTTCTGGTCTTATTCATTTTATTTGGGCTGTCTTATATGTGTTGAAGTGCACACGCTTTGAATTACTGTTCAGTTAAATGAGATTTCATGGTGAATAAAAGGCATTGATGTCGCCTTTGTCATCTTTATTGAGGGGATGATTGACAGCTTCCTCACTTGCTTGAGTCTGACTTTTGGAACTTCTGCTTATTGAATAAGTTTTTTCTTCACAATAGATGGCACAGCTGTAGTTGTGGTTTGTAAGATAGACAAAGTCAGTCAAATAAAGTTTTTATCATTTCAGTTAGCTAGCATTTAGCATTAGTTCAGATTTGACCCCTCTCAAGATCCCCTTGATCTGCCCTTTTTGTTCAAATATGGTCCCTTCTGGATCCACAATGGTGGCAGGAAAAACAACCTCCTGACTTCAAAACAGCAGTTCAGAAACAACTGTATGCTGGTAGCTTCTTATATACAGCATTTGGCTCAACCCTACCTTTCAAGAAAAGAGCAGACAAAGCTATACAAGGCATCAGATTAACTAGGAAGGCTGGACAATACAGGACTTTGAATGTTTCTAATTATACCTTGGACCTTTTATGCAAAATACATAGAGACATGCTTTTTGTGAAGAGTAGAATGTAATCCCATACACATGTTTCACCTACTATATGCTACAACTGAAACTGAACCACAAAGTGCCCCCATGTATACATCCAAAAAATAACACAGACACATACATGCATAGGTATGAATGCATATATGATGGCGAGCACAGAATATTCTATACCATACATCCTGGACCTATCACATTCTGCCATGTTCGGTGCTGTTTTCTGCTGTTTCCAATCAACCCCAGATCCTCCCTTTTAAATTTCACTAACTACATGCAATTCTCTTAACTATCTTGAGTGGTTTTCACCCAACCCAACCTCTTACATCTCCCTGATTCCATATCCTTTGTTTTTCTCCTCCCCCCCCCCCCCGTAGCCTCAATTCTCTGGGGTATATAGCACAGTAGTAAAGATTTATGAGAGGTACTCTGGCTCTCTATGACCACGCTGGTGTTTCCCAGTCAAGTCGTGCGCAGAAACATCTCACAAGTCTCACAAGGTGCCCTCTGAATGCATGAACACCATTGCACAAATGCATATCATGCAATATAACAATTTTGCACCAGTTGTTTAATTTACAGTAGTTTAGAGTTATTGTTAACACCATGTCTATTGGTAGTAAGTAGCTGCTGGACACATATGCGCACACATAGCAGGAAACAGCAGCTGCAGTATCCACTGTGAAACTGGCCCAAGAAGAGTTAACAGTAAATGGGGAACTGCCACAAACAGGGACCCCTTCCAAGAGGGAAAATAGAGTGCAGTTTACACTCACAGCAGTTAGACAAGCCCAGACTTGCCTCTGGTACACACACTATAGCTAGAGCACAAGAAACACACACACACACACACACACACACACTTCCATAGTACACAGACAGATGTATACATGAACATTAAGGGTATCTCTGCAAAGACACTCAGACACATATATAGGTCAAGTCGTACTACAACATAGTATTTTTGTCTCTGTCTTTTATGTTTTCCCCTTTTATTTATGTGGGGGTTTTTTTAAGTTTAGCTTCCACAGACGATCGGCCATCAGATTTGTGCACAGAAGTCTAAACTCCTTGCATTTACTCTCCAAATGGATTACTCTTGAGAGACCCATTACTGTCGTTTACATAACAAATGTAAGTCATGCTGCTCTTGAAAAGTTCGAATACATGAACTTATTAAACAGAAACAAGTCAGCAGCAAAATGTTTTTAGTGTACACTGTTTAATCATTTTAATCCTGTGCCAAAAGTTCCACAGGGTATTGTTTTCACTCATGTCCAAGGCATGGCAGTGTCAGTTCAACTCATCTCGACTCAGTTTGGTTCAGTTTTGGTCATTTTGGACTTTGATGGAGCCTGCTTGAAAATTTTTCTCTGATGTTTTCCCACCAACTCTGTTTAGTGTTTGGCATCACATCGGTGCAGCGCCAATTCTGGATGGGCCACCATGTGATCTGCATGAGTTAACATCACATTTACCATCACTTTGTCTCACTTGGAACCTCAGCAGAGATGATACCAGGAGTAATACCTGATAGTACCTGGACCTCCCCAGTCTAAGCACATCAAATACCATGTGGATCCAAAGAGAGTTGAACTGATATCGTCAGTGGACAACCAACATAACCGATACATCCATCTTCATAAAACCTGTTTACTGACTGAATATCTGCAATACTTTTGTCTTATTTGCATTAGAATTTCTAAAATGATGAAAATCCAGCATTTGCCTCGTAAAGCTGCACTGTGAATATGACAATCACTGCCTTTAACTGTTTCAATATAGGGGCCTTCCAGTATTTCTGATGGGCAGAATGTCCTCACTTCTTAACAAGTTTGATTGTGAAACATACTACATGAAAGTGTTGTGGAAACTCATACATGAAAACTCATATTTACTGTCACATTGTCAAACAAGCACATCTCTTGAACCTGCTGGACCTGCATTTGTTGCAGCTTTGGCCACATGTACTGAGCCTCTGCACTCTGTTTTAATTTTAATTTGTGTATCTTTTGTGCTTGTAATATTGATTCAAAATTAATCTTTTGTCCATGCCGAGGGTTTGCACATAGATGGTATATGTAAGTTGTATTTTTGGTTAGTCCTTTATGAACTAATAGGCAACTATGGGGCAACATTATGTGTATGTCATATAGGCCTATAGAAACCAAATTGCAATCGATCAATAAAATTTGATTTATATAGCATCACATCATAACAAAAGTTATCTCATGACACTTTACATTTAGAGCTGGTCTAAACCAGACTCTTAAGCGAATTCACAGGCTCCCAACAGGCTCCAGGAGCAAACACTTGGTGACAGTGGCAAGGAGAAACTTCCTTCCACAATGCTTTACATAAAGGAGAAAATTAATATACCAAGAAACACAACAGAACAACTTACGCAGTTACATGAATAATATCCAGAGTATGCTTGATACTGTCACTGCCAAAATCACAGAGTGATCAGAGGTGCACAGATGGGACAACAACTATTTTTAAAGCCTAAATACCTCATCCCTAATTCCTGTCCCAGTATAGTGGTTCTAATATGGATGGCATGACAAAAAAGAGAAAAATGCTTTTTTTTTTTAGAAACGTTTTTCACATTTAATGCAGTCAGATCCCTGTAATTCAAAAATGGGACATTACAACAAAGACACAACCTTTAACCTTAGCTTTGGGCCTGAGCGTTCATAGGGGAGTTGTGGTGCCATACAGCACCATCCAGTGGGAAGTGACCCCTGTGATCCCTCCGTGTTGTCCCACGGCCCAAGTGTCATGAATCCAGTGAGTCATTTGCATGTTTTGAGGTTGAGTCACTCACTGAAAAGTTTGGGATGTTGGACGGCTGATTTAGGAAACAAACAAAAGCCAAACCTTTTCACCAAGTTACATACTAAATGGTAGTATATCCACAGAAAAATAAGGAAACAAAGATAATAACAGTCTTATTTTGATAAGTATGCTGAACTGTCTACCCTGCAGACCAGGTACGTCACCAGACTTTGGCTTTGGAAGCATAGTTTGAAGTACAGATATTCTATTGAATCACACATATATAAGAAGAGTACCTTCAGCTTCTCGTGGAGACCAGTGTCCAGAAGGGGCACACGGCCGCGGGGAGGAGGAGTTGGAGGCATACTGCAGCAGAACTCTCCCCTCAGTGCATTTATCACACACTGATCCCACTTCTCTAGGAAACCAACAGAGAGGCACAGCAACCAACTTAGATACAGGCCAAATACAAATCACATGGACAGTATGTAAAGTCTGCAAAGATCACACTCTGTTTGGGCTTGTTTTAAACTCTAGGATGGCAACTACTCTGTGAAAGCTGATTTATTCTGTTGCTATTTAACCTCATGCCATAATAAATCATTTCACTAATTTCTGTCGACTTTATTACCATTCACTCCCTCATTTCCCTTGCCAGCCTATCTAGCTCATTTCACCTGTCGTAAAAGTGTCCAGAAATCGGTGGAAACCATTCCAGTGTGATAGAATTATGATGCTGTTCAACCACTTGCGGTGGCATTGGCACAGGAGGAGGTTTGGAGGTGGTTTGCCAGGTCTGGTAGATGAGGTCCAGGTAGCAGTGCATCCTGGCCACCTGGTTCAGTGTGAAGGAATCTGTACAGGCATCATCTACAGAGACAGAGGACGGAGTTAGATGGAGGTGAGAGCTGGCAGTCGAAAATGTAGCGGCTGGTGAAATAATTTTTTGGTGGGGCACAGTCAGTTGCACTATAACCAGGATGCACTATAACCACGTATACGCCAAAGCACATGCACCACTATTTTAAAATATTAATTTGAACTGTTTCAACTACCACTGATAGTATGGACAATGCATTTAGACCAGGGGCAAAGGTAGAGCAGGTAGATCGCATGGCATTAAAGAAATGGAAAATTAACAGCTAAAAGACTTTGACATTCATGCCAGGAACAGAACCCTGAGCTCTCGCATCGAAGCCAGTAGTATTACTCACTGAGCCATCCTGCCACGGAGGGCTTTATAGTAGTATTAGTTACGGACCTATTCTCTGACTGCATTCGCAATGTGACGTTTACTCCTGTGGGTGGTGTTTGGGCGCAATTTTTTGTGCCTTGAGGCTCTCCTATCTCTTGTATTGGAGGGGGTCTACTGCGCACACACCATTTATAATGAGAGTCTATTATAATAAACAGAGAGCCTTGGGTGCAGATTTTTGCGCCACAAACAGGAAACAGGTCACTTGACTGTTCACTAAACAACCGAAAATATTTTTAGACTCCACTTGAATGCAGATTGTACACGGTACTCACTACCTATATCATGTATAGCTCGTTTATTTAAATATTGATGTTTTTGTAAAATTATTTTACGTGATTCTGATCGCCTTCATGTGAGACAGGTGGGGCGGCGGCCTAGCGTTCTCTATTGACGAGCCGCCACTGGTAGTCAAGGCCTTTACAGAGTCAGGATCTAAAGAATGTCAGTAGTACTCTGAAGGTACTTCTACTTTGGCTTCCTTTCTAGTCGTGGTCCTTACCCTTTGACCTGAACACAGCATGAAATGTTTTGACAATGGAAACACACTGAGAGACAATAAACAATAACATAGACGGCCTGTAACCCCTGATGTAAGCATGGACGTAAATGTAAGTTATGGCCCTTATGTTGTGAACAGACCCTGTCACTTATTTCTGTTTATGTCAGATCAGACATGTGACATCTGAAAAGCCTGAAACAAGGTCTGCACAAAGATTCAGGTTTCTGTTATATTACATATACAGTGGCGGATCCAGAAAAAAATGGAGGAGGGCGCACTATATATACATACATATGTGATATCCTTCTCCAAATGGTCATATTCCTGCTTGCTTTGTTTACAGAACATACTGTGCATTACAGTCATATTTCACAACACAATATACACTTTAATCTTAATTAACCTTGAAGTTCAGATGAAAACGTCACATCCCGAAAAGTACCAAGACAACCAGATAGCAAATAGGTCAGCCCTTCAACCAAAGGAGGTTTGGCTCAATAGGTAATGCTTTGGACGGCACTGTGGAAGACCAGGGTTTGACTCCTGGTCAAAGCTGCAGTTTTTTTCTGCAGAGATCAAACGGCGGAACGTGGCGCCGGAAGGTAAATCCGCCATTGTATATATTTAGTATGATTACTTTTGGTTTCAAATTGCAATCTTTTAACTTAACTTAACAAAAACATATATGAACGGCAGTCAGTGGTGAGAGATTGATAATATTTTGTGTCACCATTTACATATATTCATCAATTTAAATGATGATTTTACAATCCAAGAAAGTCATGGTTTGTGACAAAGATAGTAAAGAAACATCTGGTCTTCCACAACCTTCGAGAACGAGGTGAAAAAGCATTAAGAGAGGTGAAAATCCCTACAAGTCTGGTCCTGTTGAAGATACAGAGACATTTACAGTAACAGATCATGGAGTGAAGACACCATCTCTGTGACAGGGTGTGTAGCCTTCACATTTTCACTCACATCAGTCTTATGACAAACTTCAGGGTTCTTGACGTTTCTTAACAATTAACAAACATTATACAGTATGTGTAATTGATGCATAATTCAAAGGGAATTAAGAAATTACTTGTCTCTCAACACTGAATGTAATACATTTTTTTTCTGTGCTTCTAAGTTTGACACCCACATCTTTTTTTAATTTTTTTTCACTTATTTGTTTTTTTCTTCTTTTTTTTTCCCCAAGATCGGTCCAAATATCTAAACATGAAAATTTTCTTGTGGTTTTTAAATACCCAAAAATCTATTTTAATGATGTATTGTATTTGATGTGGTTAAAATCATCATTGAAACTTGATGAAAATGCATACTGAAAAGGAACTAACAGTCAAATCTTTGTATTAAACAATCAAAACTGATTCAACTCTGGTCTGGTACAGCCCTTATATGTCGGAATCATTGCACATTTCATACACTGATTATTTAGTTACTAGTTTTCATCTACTTTTTTCTATTTAACTACGGCAACAATAGTCGAGTCTTTTACAAAATGATTGACATTGAAGGGATGTGCCCCCCGCTGTGTTTTTACCAAGAAATGTCCGTGCTAAATTCCACACCAGTCTCAGTATATGTTCAGAGTCCACAAATTCCCATAGAGCGATCTGTCTGTGTGTTGGTTTTTACATGTGAGTGGTCTAACTGTACCATTTTGCCCAAGTAACTATATAGCAAAGCACATGTAGAAACGCCGTCTCACCTGCATAACTCATGTAGTTGTTAAACGGGGTTTGTGTGAAATGCCGACAGCCGCAGGTTTCGTTTCCCGGTTCAGGATCATGGCAGCCTTTGTATTTGGGTGTGGGGTTGGTGTCCGCACACAGGTCTCCAGTTTCCATGGAGGGTTCGGTCTCTAGACATGCATCATTGCACGACTCGATTTCCGATATGCCACGAAACACATGGTACAGCCCAAGACTATGACCAATCTCATGGACCATTGTGTCAGTGTGACCGAAGGTGCCGTAGAAGGAGGGATTCAGCACAATGCCACCTGAGATAAAGGGACACACATAGGGTGTAAGAAAATATCGGTTCCACGATATACTGCAACATTTCATTTCACAATACTGTATCGATATTAAAAAGTACTGTATCGATAATTTTAGGTATTTATTCAAACATGGTGGAGGTTCATTTTGCTTTTTTGGTTTTCTGGAAGTTGTTTTTGATTTTTTGGTATTTTGCTCTTTTATTTCTATATTCACATGGGTATTTTGCTCTGTTGTTTGTATACTACAAAAGTAGTGTTGTGATATTGCAGTAGTATTACATGTAGTTTTTTAAGTTGATAACACTGTTTTGTTAAATTATGAATATTGCAAGCATCCTAAAAGCACATTTTACTGTCTGAAAGAGGCAGATGTTAGTTCCTTTTTTGGATGATGTAATGATGTTGGATGATTCAGGGACTGTACACTATGCATTCTTTTCACAACTAATTGAATAAGAACATTTGAGCAGGATGTTAAACTATAATGTCTGTAAAGCATAATATTATTTATTTATTTTGTATGTGTTTTTTGTACTGGGAAAGCCAGATGTTAAAACTTTATTTATCCAAATCCTACACTTTAAGTTTTTACAGAGCAACGTTTTGTAATGCAGCATTAGATCCTGTTCTCATCAAATAAAAATGTGTTTAGTATTTGTACATATTTGTGGTGTAATTCAATCGTCAAATTATGTTTTCCAGGAAATAATCTTTTTAAAAAAGAAACAAAAACACAAAAATATCGCTTTGTTAACAATATCGTGATGTATTGTGATCCTAGTATTGTGATCTGTATCGTATCTCCAGATTCTTGCCCCTAGACACACATGTGCATGACGTCAACACTGAAAACAATTAAGCCGGTCTGCACATAACGCAAATGCAAATGTTTCCAAGTGGAGTAAATGTGGATGTGGAGTAAGATTCGACAATGTATTATTCATGGGCCTCCTCAGCTTCATTATCACCTTCTTCCCCGTTAGAGCTGTGATGAAGACAGAAACTGCTTGGGGCTTGAACTGTAATTACTCAAAATCCACAATCTGGGCTACCAAAGAAGATCTGTGTGTGTGCATGCATGTATATATGAGCCTTTTTTTGTCTCCTACCCAAATGTGTGAGGGCTTCTTTGTCCCAGGGCCAAGTGGCAACCCCCGCCAGATCTTCATCAGAAGAATTGGCAAAGAAGACATTCAGGTGAGTCGAGCCATCCAAATGCAGGATCTCTTTCAGTTCCTTCACATCCAAATATGCTCTGTAAGACAAAAAAAGACAAAGAGGAGAATCTCACATTAAAGAAATACACTTACAATGCAGAGAGTTTTTCTAGTGAAAACTGATTTGAGCAAAGCACAGCATTTTAAATAACAATAATGTCAAAAAGGACAGAGAAAGCTTCTGAAGTCATGCAGCTTTAACTCATAAACTATAGTGTTCAGGTGCATTTAGGATTAAAATATTCTGAATGTTCACCAGCACTTCAATGGGCTTCTATGGTGCTGTTGTTTTGCTCTGAAATGTCATTTGCTTCCTTTTCTTTAATGGAAAGGAGATTACAAACTATGTTCTTTATTCTGTTTATTATGAAGTGCAAAAAGCAAATAACAGTATAAAAATATAGAACTCTCCCAAAACATGCAAGTCTAGCATTCTGAGTTAAATTCATGTTTATGGAGATGGCAAAAGTAAAGGTGTTTTACCCCTTTATCAGGCAAGTGACTATATTTGGTAATTTCCCACACACATTTCAAGACAGTGACATCACCAGTTCCAGTGAGGACAGTGAGTCAACAATCTCAGGTCCAATGTGGTCTACAGGGTCTGTAAGGTCCACCTCTG
>JAPQRQ010000005.1:46651493-46661853 GCA_037367365.1 Apogon talboti
TTTCCCTTGTCTCCCTACCTTCAGAATCTTTGATAATGTAAGTTGATTATGTAGTGACCATGACATTCTCCTCCTCTACTTCAGATGCCTTTGTTCCTATCGATTAGGGTACCTGAGCCTGCAATAAGTGGCGGGCTAATGGTGATTGCACAGACATCTTGCTAACTGTGACCTGTTTCTAATTAGATACACACTGCAGTATGCATTCATTAGCTTGGTATTTCAATGGACTAATGTTCAAAGAGTGAAGGCTGGGTTCAGCATCAAGGTCAGTCCTTCGGCGGATGACGTTTTCAGTGCTTTCCACTACACTGGAAGGAAAAAGCCTTCCATCTGTCAGCTAGTGCACTCAAGGCTAAAAGGTGTGCTAAAATGCTCATAGGGCTCCTAGTGTAAACAGCTGTCATAATTCTGCCATGCTCAATTAATCTAACACACTACACTTTTCCAGACGCTGCACTGTGACTGGTCGGGTTCACACAAACACACCTACACACGCACGTACACCTACTCGAACAGACATGCATATACTGTTATGTACATGAATACATTTATCCGCACAGACAACACTGAAATACACATTTGCGTCCCTAAGTGAATACCGACACACACACATACACAAGGGGGATTTGCATGTGCACACGCACCAGAGCTGTTCCTGTCAGGTTCAAAGGAAACCTTCTTCGCACTTGCCATTTGTCTTCTTCCAAGAAAAACATACTCAGGAAAAAAGAAAAACTACAAAAAAAAATGCACACACACACACACAAAGAAAAATGTCACAAGGACTTGATAAAAAGCAGGGAGGAAAGGAACAATGAAGACTTGGTTTACTTTTGAGCTGTTCTGGCTCCAAAAGGTCAAAGAAAGGCACTTATCATAGTCAGACTTAAGTGACTGGCATCGCAATTTCCCTGGAGAGACAACGGAAAATTCCACTGATATTTAAAAAACAAATGTAACAAATTTCACAAGGACATTGATTATTATACAAAGCCGTTGTACCTCTTAACCCATAAAGACCAAAACATGGTGGATGTCGACCAAAACCATCTACAGATGTACAATGTTTAATACCTGTTGTTCCACTAATCCTATCAGTACATGTAAACAATTGGTGTAAAATACAGTTTGTCATCTTGATGTTCAGAGGCTCCATAGTTACCATGGAAACACCGTCATCTTCTACAACATTGATTCACCAGTAAAACCCATGGAGATGGATCAATGACAGTGGATGGACACACTGGGTTTATGTTCAGTTAATAATATTTTTGCTGAAAAAGTTACTTTTTCTTCAGTTTCTATTGTTTCTGATATAATAACCTTCAACTTTACTGTGAGCTTTAATAAACATCTACATGATCAGTGAATTAAATATAGGAAAATACCTGATTTTCACCGAAGAAATGCAAAGATAATATTATAATAACTGGTGATAAATCACTTAAGAAAGGTTAAATACAAAGAAAAATTCATTTGGGAACTGCCATAAAAGTAGCACTGGGTCTTTATGGGTTAAATATTCTTGACTTTGAACGTTTACCTGAGCCTCCAGGGCTTGAATCTGAATGAACTGAACTGGATCTAATGAGTCATAAATGGTCCTCCAGTAGTTTCACTTCAGGGAATTTGTGAACATCAGATGACACAAATTAACACCACCTACTCTGAATGTTGACTTGTACTGGAAACTTGTCACTCGCCTCCAGTTAAATGCATATATTGGGATCGGTGGTATTTAAAACCACTTTCCAAAGCTCTGGTATCAGCCCAGTGAGGGGAGCTGTCAGTGCATGCCTCTAATAGATGTCCAACCTCGTAAGCAAATGATGTTTCTGGCTCAAAGTAATTATTACCAAGGATGTGAATGTTATACTCAGCAAACTGCAACTACTTGACAGTCAATCTGTCTTCCTCTTGGTGTTCTTAGTTAACATTTCATCTCATTTGTCTAATGAACCACAAAGAACAAATAACCAAAGAAAAAACAAAAACAAGAACCCTCAACAAGCGCAATTTGTTTTTGAACTGTATCATCGCAGCTGATGACAGCGGCGAGATAAATCTGTCATCACAGCAAATATCTGCCAACGTCTGCATATAATTGTCCCCAGCAGGTCATGGAAGAGAGCCTCCATCATTCCCCTTGTGATTTATTTTTCCCTTCCTTTGATGCGGGACAGCCCAACATGACCTGGATACTAGGACTAATAGGGCACAACAAGGTTTGGGTAACATTTGGTTGCAGGACTTGATGTTCTGATTGTGTGGTATTTTGTGTATTGTGTGTGTGTGTGTGTGTGTGTGTGTGTGTGTGTGTGTGGGCGAGTGGATATGTTCCTGTGTGTGTTTGCGATTATACTCTTCTGACGGTTCAACAGCTTCTAAACCCAGGATCAGTTCTGACCATGTGTATCTGTCATAACAGGGAAACGACAGAGCAGGAAACCCTTTCCATGGGCTCATTGTTTGAGGCATAAGACAGACCACAACTGTTATTTAAAGATAAAACGATCAGTCATCGAATGAGTACAAGAAAAAAACACACTGAGTCTATCACCCAGGTTTGTATCTTTATGTCACCTATAACACTCAACTGGACTAGTGGGACATTTTACAGACCAGTTGGCATCAGCAGAAATTCACACTGCTACAAGCTAACAGCTAATAATTAGGCTAATGCTTTAGTGATCTCTGTCCACACCATCGGCTGTATATAATCAGTGTACAGACAAACTGTGACGTCACTCATTGGTTTCTTAACCGCTATTCTGAAGTCAGTAGTTTGAAATTTGACCATTGAAATGTCGGGTTTTTGGTGACAGAAGTGATCGTATCTGCACAAACGGATCAAAACTGTGGCAGTACGAGATGTCGGAACTGAACACACTTGGTACAACTCAGTAATTTGGCAAACTTCATAAAGCGTTGCATGACAAAATCATTTTACAGAATTGTTAATGGAACCTATTACCCACAAATACACTGTTTATTGAATAAACTAAAAGTCTAAAAGTCTGAAAAGCAAGGAAGTTGCCATACAGGCCTGCCAATCAAAGGCAAATACGGTGAACATCAGAGTTTCTATATGTTGTGCGATCTGATTAATGGAGGTAAAATAGATAGACCACCAGATCACTTATAAGAGGGTCCAAAGAAAACCGATGAGCACAGAATGACTTTAAAGAAATTATTGACTTAGTATTTTTGGAGAGAAGTTGAATGTAAGTCTATGGGATCCAGGGGTTTTTGGAGCCAACCCAGTGGCCCCCAGCGGTAGTACAACTTAAAGACACTTTGCATCGACTTCCCTTCAGAGCTGAGGGTCCTTGGCCCTCTGCAAGGTTTCAGAATCTATAAACATTCTAACCAACATGTAACACATATGACACAACCAGGGTTGCTCAACAAGGATAAAATCATCATATTCATGATGGATTAACAAGGCTGACAACTTGTTTTCTTCCTGAATGATTCACAACAACGCATCAGGGAAGGACTCATAGTGACCAGTGAGACCAACCAGGCAGAAAAGCTTTTCTCTTGTGGTCCTTCCACATTACAACACAATCCCGAGTTCCCAAACTAAAACAGTGTCAACAACTTCTCTGTCATCTTTATGGGAGGTAAAAACATGTGTGGGCTAGTGTGTGGATGCTTGGGCGTAAATGCAGCAAAAGTTGGATGTTTTAAAACAAAAACATACCAGTGTGGAGAGATAGTCTGATGTTCAGCTCAGTTGATGCTGAGGGTTCCAGATATAGAGTTTTATTTAGTGATTCAGATTATTTATTAAAGTATTTACTTAGATGTTCAGTTCTACTGTTATCAGTTTCTAAATATAAGATAATTCATCTCCGACGAGCATTTTCAGCATCAGAATACTTTCAGGAAGGGACAAGGATGATATCAACCAGTTAGTCCACTGTTTGCTCCTCCCTGCTGTAAACCATCATTACTGTATCAGCCTTTAAAAATCCATCCTTGTCTGTTATTCCTAAATGAAGTAAGTTTGGTGAAGATAACTTTACGAATCTTGCTTGTGTGGGACATAACAAGCAAAGACAGGATGTAATCAGGATGCAAACACATAGTATACTAGTGTAGATATCGTTAGCCTCAACACATAATTGCTTAAGTCATGCATCATATGGACAAAAGTATGTGGACATGTTGAATTCAGGTGTTTCTTTTCTAACAGGGGTCTGGGATACAAAACAATAATGACAAATGTTATAATGCAGTTTTACATTGGGATAAATATCATTGCATATGTTAGTTTGGTTTAAATTGTTATCTTTGCTTCCAAAATGCTTCAGAAATGTTTTTTTCATTCATTTCTCTCAACATGGATTTTTTTTATCCATAACTCTGATTTTAAATGTTCTATCTCTAAATTTCTAAAGTATTTTTCATGCTCTGACTGTTAATAATAATTTTCTGCCACAACTAACCATCTATGTTCTTCATATCCCACTGAGGAAGAAAAACCTCCTCTGAAACTTTAAGGAAATATTGATGTTTATAAATAATATAGACAAAAGTATTGGGACACATCATGGATGCAGCTGTAAGATGACCTATTCATGATGATTTGACACAAAAACATGAGTATTTATGTTATTTACTTATTTACTTTTGTCCATATAGTGTATGACTTAGGCAATTATGCTATGAGGATAACGATACATACAAGCCTTCATTACACCCTCACTGACCATAGGCACAGCAAATGGGGAGAATAAATATTTAAGTAGTGAGAAGAACAAAAGTGGCTAAAGAGAAAGCAAGAATGGAAAGAGAAACTGTGATGGTCAAAACAAGACTGTTAAAAACAGGAGAAAAAAAACAGTTGCAGCAAAACAACATTGTATTGGGTTCAAAACATGGGGATGGAGCATTTGCAGAGGCCCTGGGATTTTTGAGGCCTGAATTGGATTTAAAAGATTAGGCTTTATTGAATTTATTTGATGGTTATATTTGTTCTCTTTAGATCCCCTTTTCTGGCAAACAACAGAAAGCACCATGTGAGAAAGTCTTTAAAAAACTGAAGCTGCATTATTGTACAAATTCTACCATCTAGTAGGCGAGTACACTACTGTGGATGTGGCACGACAAACAACCTGCACAGTTCAGAGCCTTTGGTTGAAGGTCTTGATGTTCATTTTACGTCCAAACTGAATCAAAATAGGTGTTTATTAAACTCTGGTCATTTACAGGGAACAGAGTTTGTGTTGTTCCACTGCACTGCACTTCACTGTACACATTGTATTGTGTCCATCCTCTGGAAATCTGGGAGTCACTCAGGTCACAACAGACCCTCTAACCCCCATCTCCCCGACTTTGAGACTCTTACAGGGGATTGGCTTTGCAGACCACATCTCTGCCAACTGGCTAGCACTACCTAAATGTCTACTGTATCTCAGCACACGCGTGGACGCACACATACACAGACAGACATAAGTGATTATTTAGCCTATGTGCGTACTTGTGTGTGTGTGTGTGTGTGTGTGTGCGTGTGTGAGTTGGGGGGGGGGGTTGTTTTTAGAGCGCCACGCTGATAGAAAATAAAGGAGCAAGTAAATTTGCTCATATGGTTTAGTAACGTCCCTAAATCTGCAGACTGGCATACGGGAGGCTGAGGAGGACTGGGTTCAGCTCAGTTCAAAAGCAGCCATCTGCACAAGTACCGGAGCAGGCAGTGCATTGTGTATGCAACGCTCCCTGTCGGCAAAGAAAAGCAATAAAAAATATTTTTTTTAAAAAACTGTCTCGTACTGTAATGCACAAAAGCGCTATTGGCCAAAACAGATGATGCAGAGCAGTTTCTAACACCTTTCTGATGTTCTTTTACGCATGGCTGCAGACCTGTCAGAACAAAAAGGAGTGCGCGCAGATGACAACTACACTGTCAAGCTGTATTCTGTTCACTACTCAAAGTGTCTGTGCATCCTCCTCCGGCCAGTCTGAGAGACAGAAATGCATCATCACTATCAGACTGTGCCATAAATTAGAAACTAGCCAAAGAAACCACGATTCCGCGCAAGTGCCTGTGTGGATGACAGATTGTGGGGTTGATTCGCTGCGATAACACAAGCAGGGATTTTTCTTTTCTTTTCTTTTCCTTTTTTTTTTTTTTGTGTGTGCAACAACAGGGAAACCCTGGCACTCTCCGGTCGGTCTCGTAACTCCGGAGGCAAATCTAAAAAGGTGTCGAATTTGGGGGACACTCCAAAGATTGCGGCTGCCGCTGCTGTTGCGCGCTGTGCCGGAGCCTGAGCGCCTCCAGAAAACCTCTCCGGCTGTACGCCTGACGTGACGTGCTCGCTCACAAAGTTTTGACCATTACATCATAGTTTTAAAATAGCTAAGTCGGCTCAGAGAAATTACATTTTACGCACAGTGACATCAGCTGCCGGTCAAATGATGCGGTAGCCTATATCTGCTGCCCGTAGCCCCTCGCATAGATGTTAGGATGATTACCCACATAAATCATCCGTTAAAAGTAGAAAGATGAGATTTGTTACGCGAAATTGATTTTGCTCTCCTTTATAATGTATCAACTTATATATGATTAAAATCCCGGTGACCTACCGCTTGCACTACCTAAGATACCCGCTGCACTTTTCAGAGCATTACATCATTGTCTAGTCTGATAGATGAACTCATTTTCAACTCGCTGTAACTGCATGTTGTTTTGTTTAATAGAGTACATGACACTGGCATGAATGGGCGCACATTACTGCAGATTCGCACGTTTAACTCACACGATCCGGTGCAACTTTACGCATTTGGAGTTGAGACTAATAAAAGGAGTTTGTTTGACAATATGATAAAGGATGTGTAGTCTGCAGTACCTGCTATCACTGTGGGTGATCGCTGACCTCCCTCCGGTTTAATCCACATCTCCAGAGTGAAATTTCCTCGGGGTATCTCCACGCCAGGTTTGAGCCGTAGCTGATCTCCCCTGCCGGTAAAATAGACAGCTTTCCCCCGGTCCAGAGAGTTTTCTTCTGCCTGAGAGGAGCGCCGACGCTGCCGAGGGACCCGTCGCTCCAAGCCGGGCAAAGAGCGTTTGCCCCGGGGCAGACGAGTGGCACAAGCCCCTGGGATGGTGGCTTTCGCCTCCCTAATGCGCACCAGCTCCCTCTTGGATCTCCCCTTTCTCCGAACTGTCCCGCACTCTGATCCAAAACACAAGATGAGAATCACCAGGCAAGACACCCAGGGAGATGTCCAAAGTTTCATTTTTTGGGAGAGGAAATTGCAAAAAAAAATAAAAATAAAAATAAAATAAAAATAAAATAAAATAAAATTTAAAAAAAAATTAAAATAAGAAGGAAAAATAATAAAATAATAAAACAAACACCGGGATAAGTAGAAAAAAATCTATGTCCACAATGTCCCTGCTCTTTGAAATCCTCCCGAGTTTTTTCCTTCAGTCTTTTTACAGCGGTAGAATGTCAAACGGTACAAACTGTCTAAATAAACCCATAAAGCTATGCTGTTTTCCCCTCTTTATAATGCTAAGCCACGACCCCCTCTCTTAAGCAAAACTACTCTGGAGACATTCAGGGGACACAGGAATATTTGATTCATGTATGTGTTCCACGGTGCCTTTTCAATGGGTCCCATTTAGTCAAAGGGATGACTAATAAGTAATCAATCAAGAGGGGGGTCCGGCCGATGCCCCCCTCATCCCCTTTGGACGGTAGGAGTTACTCGCAGAAATCCACAGTTGTCCGCCAAGCTCTTGTCACACCTTTTTGTTGTTTTCCTTATCCTACCCGTAAAACAGCATAAGAGATGGCACATGTTAAATTCCAAAGAAAAGTGACAACAAACCGACCTCTCATATTTATTACAGAAAGCAGAGAAGTGGGGGGAAAAAATGAAAAAAAAAAAGAAAAAGAAAAAGAAAAGAAAAAACAAAAAGGAAATCCAAACTTCCCTGTGCCTATATGGCTGTACAAAAGTTGAAATGCACTATGATATCTGGTGAGGAAGATGAAGAAGCAGAGGAAGATGGACAGGGAGCTGAAGTCAGAAGCATCGCGGTCCTCATTGATTCGCCTGAAGCGGAGTCGGAGCTCGGCGTCCGCTTTTAGAACCAGTTTCTCTCTAAGTCTTTTTAAGAACAACTCATGTTTCAAATGTTCCGGGGCTGTGTGTGTGTGTGTGTGTGTGTGTGTGTATGTGTGTGTGCGCGCGCGTGTGTGTGTGCATGTTTTTCTTTCTCTTTTTTTTTTTTTTTTTTTCAAAGGGGGAAGTCACACACAGGTAGGCAACTCTCACTGACGGTAATTCTCTCTATGGCACACATAGTGATACGATGGTGTTTACTGACTTTGGAGGGCGTATATGTATCCCTCTAGCGGTTACAATTTAAACAATCCAACACTTCCACCGAGTCCGCAACACACGAGCACGAGCCAGTGTGTGCAGGAGGGAGAAGAGAATTACTACAGCTCATGCGTTTTGCAGTTTTTAAAGCTCTGTTTTAAAGTACTTTTTCTGGTGCTTGTATTTCAATCCTGCCAAAAAAAAAGCACTAACACAACAAGAGATTCAATATTTACAACATGTGCATTTGATCCCTTCAGGAAAATATTAAAAGAACACAAGACTTTTATTTTGAAAAAACTTTTTCTTGAATTATGAGTTGATGCCAACAAGAGCTGCAGCTATCTATTTTTGTGACTGATTAATCTATAGGTGAAAAAAAATGTAAAAATGTGAAAAAGACATTTGAAAATAATAACTTGTCCTTTATTTCAGAACCAACTGAAACAACAACCACAAAAAGTATTAAAGTAAAAAAATATATAAAAAATATTTATATAGAAATAAAAACAATAACAAAAGTATAACAGTATATCTAAAAATATCTATAGATATAAACAACAACAAAGTCCAGTGACATCTACAAACAATATGTCCCTGCAGTCTTCAACACATTTGGATCCAACTGACTAACAACTTCAGATGGAACTAACATACAACTGAAAAAAATAAAGACAAATATTTGTAATGTTTGTGTGAAAGATTAATTGTTTAAAGGAGTAAGTGATGGTTCCAATGTAGAAAAGTAAACACAGACATTTTCTGCCTTTTTGACCTCGTCTCTTCTGAGCTACGCTCCATGTTGTTTGCGTTGGTCCTGGCATCATTTGCGTCACAATAAGCGTCCATGTGAAACATAACAGTGGAACCAATGTTTAGTGGCAGCAGAATTAAGGAAACAAAGCTTCAATTCAGGAAAACTGTAATCAGATATTTTTTTAATCGATTGGAGTTGATTAATCAATTAATCGTTTCACCTCAAAGTGTGAACACTTGACCACAATGAAAGAGATGAAATGTTTGATGCTCAAAATTTTCAGGAAATAGCCCCCAGTTCCTGGCATAATGAAACCTGCATCACACACTCTTTCAAGAGGAAAAACATCTGATGTGTAAGATGTTCTAAAGGATCAGTGTAATGACAGAATGTATGGTTGTGTGTGAGTGAATGGTTTATGCTCATTTTCTACCCTTTTGTTTGTATTTTTACAGTAGGTTATATATATATACACACACACACACACACACACACACTTTCCATCATATATGGATCATATATCACCTTCCATTGATCCAAAAGCCATAATGTGACATTAGAGTTCTGTGCAAAATCTTTAACTTAGTTGCTTTTGCAGGGTTGGAATGCACATACAATATATATATATATATATATATATATATTTCAACCAGGAAAAAAACCTCATTGACATTAAAAATCTCTTTTGCAAGAGTGTCCTTCCCAAGACAGCAGCAGCAGCAGAAATTATGGACAATAGAAATCACAGCCATACATCTACACTAAATATAAAACACATAATAAAAGTTAGCTCTAAAACCATACAAAAATCACTGAAGTAAGAAAAAATAAAACACTATCAATAAATTAAAATGTTACATTCTGCTATAGTTTATTCTATATTCACTTATTTATTGTTATTCTATTTTTTATATATATATATATATTTTATTTTTGATTTTTCACAAGACAACAATACAGTTACATACTTGCAAGACAAAACGACCTCAACAACCCACAGCAACCGGGCCAGAGACAGCTGATCACAGACACACACAAGGAAAAATAAAGAAAAAAGAAAAGAAAAAAAAAAAGGAGAGAGACATACAGTGACCTCACACCTCCTAGGTCCTACAGCCCTGCTCCAGTACTACAAGCTTAACCAATCTGATGTGCAGGTAGATTTTCCATATAGTTTATGAATGGTTGCCATATCTTATAGAACATCCCACTTCTGTTGTGCATCCAGTAGGTTATTTTCTCCAGGGGCACACAACT
>JAPQRQ010000005.1:46679908-46692918 GCA_037367365.1 Apogon talboti
TATATATTTATTTATTTATTTATTTATTTTTAACCACTTATGGGTAAGGAACCAAATATTATAACTTCATTAACCTTAATTTTCTACAGGACGATAAAAAATTTTGAAAATTTTCACAGAAGTAATAAAGTCTTGTTATGTCCTCCAATGAATTTCAGGGTATTTCTATGAGTGAACTATAAAGGGTTAAAGATTAAAAGTTTAAACAAGTAGGTGATGGTTCCAATGTAGAAAAGTGAACATATAGACATTTTCTGCCTTTTTGTCCTCATCTCTTCTGAGCTACGCTACATGTTGTTTGTGTTGATCCTGGGGTCATGTGGGTCACAATAAGCGTCCGTGTGAAACACAACAGTGGAACCAATGTTTAGGATTAGGGTTAGGCAGCAAAATTAAAGAAACTAAGCTTCGATTCAGGCAAAATGTAATGGAATAATTTCTTTCAGCTCTATTTGACAGGTTTCTATGTGTCTTCATGTGTGATTATAAGCTGCACATGTGGTTCTTTTTTATTAAAGAGATAAAAATAGAATTACATAAAAGTTTAATAAACGATATGTTCAAATGAAAATCATGAAAATCTCATACTATTGTATAATGAGGTGGATTTTCATGTAACTGACAACCACTTAATAGTAGGAGATCATGGAAGTTCAAAGTCGCCAATGTACCAGAGTATCATGACAGAATGTGAAAGACCCTTCCAGTCCCATGATTACATTCTTCACCTGAGATCAGACTGTCGCTGCCCGTCTCCCTCCTGTTCAGTAGAAAAGATGACCAAATGTCTTACAGTCAGCATCCCTTCAGGTCAGGACACTATGTACAGACTGGGAGGGAGGAAAAAAAAATAGAAACACGCTCAGATAAAGGTCACTCACCGTCTCTGTTATGCAAGGAGATTCAGTTCAATTGTTTTAGTTAAGTCTTGTACCCACCACTCAGCCCCTCAGGGCACCGACCAATCACCACTCTCAAAGTTCAAACAGTGTGTCTCGTCGTACCATTAGCCCGTAAATGAGTATTCTAATATCTCTCCGCTTGAAAACAGGCTGTTTTTTCCAGTTCTTTCTGGATTTGATGGTCTGGGAAGACAACATCCCATCTTAACCCAATGACCTGTGATGTTCATGTCACGGACCCCGGTGCAATTCTGCAAATCCTGCTGCAAATCTGAGTCGTTGGTCCATAAAGTACAAGCCACTGCGTTGCTTTCAGGTCATCATGTTAGGGATCAGTAATGATATAAAACTGAATACAAACCTTTGGTGGTGATGAATCAGAAGGAACATTTTTAGGAGCATTCAGACTTTATTCACAATAGGATAAATGACACAGATTACACAGAATCTGCCTGTAATTACTGTAATATAACGAGCAATAATCTGTTTACATTTCAGTAATTTCTCCTCCTCTATGTTGATTTTATTATTTATTATTATGATCTTCACTTTGATCTGTTTTCTGTTTCTGTTTTAAAAGTGTTTGTGCCCTGTTTTTTTTTTTCTCTTTAAATGTGTTTCTTTAAATGTTCATTTCATTTCACTTTTGAAGAACCTTGAATGTACGGCTTTTGTATTTTGTGCTTGTTTTATTTTTGTTTGTTTGTTTTATCAGAATATACATCTCATTGTTTTAAAACTAACAGCTCACACACGTGGTAAATAATGATCATGTGGACATTGAGCTTTGTAAGTTTAATTAGTAACAGGAACAAATGCAAATGTGTGCTTTTTGTGAGCATTTTAAAAATTTTATTTGATTGCATTGTATGCTAGTTCTGTCTATCGTCATATAGCTCAGGAGGAAACTTTCACCAAGTCCTGCTGCTCTCCAGCCACGGGTGTATCGCTTGTGTTTAGAGAGAAGAGATTGCAGTGTTGTACAATAATCCCACGGTGTCATCCGAGTGAGTGACTGATGAGCAGCACGATTCAAACTGGGAAAAAAACATTGTCCTATAATCCATTAATGCACCCGGCTTAATCTGTAACTGTGTGGCCATTCTAAAGTGCAAACCTAAATGCTTTTACCTCTTTTTTTTTTTTCCTTTTTTTTCATGTGGATAATCGGGAGAGTAGAATTATGCACAGGCACTGAGTGTCAACAATGTTAACATATTAAAGAATAATGCAGATTAGGCTGATGGTAAATATGGCAAATTCTGAATGGTGGAGGGAAGCAAAAGGAAAATAATAGCAGTTATGTAAAGCTGACAATGGGATTCCATAAAACAGCCCAGAACCCTGTAGGGCAGTTTCTAAATATAATGCCGTTACAGAACGCCCATTAAAACCCCCTAAGTGTATAATCCCATGCTACCTACAAACTCATAACAGGTCAAACTTTCAGCCATTCCATGAAAAACTGACACACAAGTGTAACAGTCTCCAGGAAAATGGATAAAAAAAAATAAAAAAATGATCAACGTCCTGAAAGAGATGAAGGTGTTGTTTGTTACTTTTACACAGAATAGTGCAAAGGTTACAGAAAATGTATACATTCGCATAAATCGGGTTTAATCTTTTCTAATGCTTATGACAGCTGTCACTTATATGCGCTTTGCATGGAAAGGGCAGCCAGTTCAGCCAGACAGTGGCATATTATAGATGTACTCTGGAAAGAAAGACTGCTATTGTTTGAACGTATGGACGTCAAAACAAACCAGCACACAACAGGAGCAGTTTACTGTCTGCTCTGTCACCATGTCACCTTTGGTTTCATGACCTGCTCACTATGACGGTTTACTCATACACACTAGAAAAATTCTAATCTAATTAAATTTTAATTTAATATAAGACATAATCACCTAAAGAGTAACTTTTCAGTGTGATATAAGAGTTTATTTTTAGACAATAGATCTGAATTGAAAATCTAATTGAGTCAAAGAGTCTTGAAAACATCTTGTTTTGAGTCTCAGATGAAACAGGCTTTTTTTAACATCTCATCAGGTTTTAAGCTGTTTGTACTATTTATAAAAGATGAATTATCTAGTTTCAAGAAATATACTTAACCTGAATTAAGAACATTTTCTTTTTTGAAAACTGCATTTCATTGTATATTATATGAATCCATCACATCAGCTACTACTGAGGTAGTAGTACTTGTGTTAATAATACTATGTACAGGGTGAATATTACTGAAGCACACAGTCACTTCCTGTTGTCATGTCTATAATTTCATCACCTCTTCTAAGTGCATTTCTATCATAACACTTTGATATATTACATCCCTATTCTCTGATTACTCTCCAGTTCGTTCTTTTATCATACCTGATCCAAGTGTTGCATCATTTATTAGTCGTAGCTTCCAGCTTTAGTACAACAGACAGCAAGAGGACAACACAATGTGGGCCGTGTTGTACCTCACAGCTCGAGCTTTTCCCACAGCTGAGAATCCCCTCCAGTCACACTAATCTGTCCTCTCATCTGAAAATTTTATAGCGGATTTTGGTTGCCAAGTCAAAGCTCCTATTGTACGTCTGGTTGGTGGCTAACATAAATGTTTCAACATCTAAGACAAACGAATATGACATTTTAAGGTTAGGGTTACATTTGAGTTATGATGTGTAACACATACGTACATATTGGCCCAATACCTGATAAAAATAACCCTGCAGCAGGCTCAACCCTTTAACCCCTGAGACGGTATTCCAGGTAAACGTGCTGCTGTGAATCTGCATCTGTGTCAGTGTCATAAAAGCTGCTGTGAGTATGTACTTGTATTCCTTTTCTTCAGTGGTTTTGCTTTACTGTGTGTTTTAGGGTCAAAAGAAGGTGGAATAACAGAAAAAGACAAAGAGAGGAATTGAAGTGTTAGAGGTTTTTACTAAATAAGGCACTGACAATGTACATCAGTTTGGGCCCAGTAGTTTTTGTTTTGGAGCTCTTTTTTTTCTAAATTGGTCCAGCTGCTTTTTGGCACCTGTTTGAACTCTAAAAAGCAGTTACAGGTCAAAATTCGGTAAAAACACAGTTAAAAAAATCATGGAAAATCACAACAACACTGCAAACAGCAGCAATAACAAAAAATGACAAGGAAAACGATGTAAAAAAATTAAAAAGCCCCAACTGTCTATTTTTATAGTGAGTCGGTCTCTCTCACTGCTGTGTTTTACCCCCACTCCACAAGCGGTGTGGGGTGCACTGAGCATGCTCAGATGTCTATGGAAAGCACAAGGTCTATTCTCTCAGCATATTTTGAAATTTTTCCTATTGAGCAAACAGTTGAGTTTTTATGAATATTTAAAATAAATCATGCATTCAGAATGAGCACCACAGACACGTCAGGGGTTAAACAGTTAACAGGCAGCCTCTGAAACACAAGGCATTTGAGAGTACTTCAAAGTACTTATGCAACATACTCTTCCACTCATAAACTTTGCACACACCATTTTAGTCAACTTTGGCATCTTTTTAGAATAAACGTTACAGTTTTTTTATGGAGTGTGCATGCATAGGTATAGATTTCCAGTAAAAGAAAGAAAGAAGCAAAGGGTTTTTATTTATAAAAAAAACTTTACTTACTTTAGAATTGCTATTGTGATAGAGCAGTTCAATGATATTAAAGTGGTAGTCTTGCATATTTAAGCCTATTTTCATTAGCTGTGGCGGTTCTGTAGCCAGGTCTGGTTGTTGTGGAATGGGTTAGAAGTTCTCTGGGTTCTTTGGCCGCAGCAAATAGAAAATAGTGTCAGGAGAGAGGTTGTTTTGGTGAAATATGCACATTGTGCCATTAAAATAATTAAATCCATACAAAAGAAAATAAAACAGCTCATAAAAAGGTGTGTCTTTAAGTCATGGGAAGCCAGATTCTTCTAACTAACTCAATTCTTTCGGTTTGTTCATCTGTTGTGAATCGATTCCGAATCAATTCATTTGATTCACCAATTTAAAAAAAAAAAAAAAAAACTGCAGGTGTTGGTCATAAGCCTGCAGTTCTTAATTGCCAAGCATTTGCTTATACCACACCACTTGTTATGAGGTCTAACCCTTAATATCTTTCTCTTTCATCCATCTATGAACAATCTAGTTAGCAAATTACAAAACTTAATAAAGATTTTCCACTCGTACATCAACGTAGTACTCCTTTGTCAATAGTTAATTGGATTTAGTATGCTTTTGACTTTTTATCCATCTATCCATCTATCTATCTATCTATCTATCTATCTATCTATCTCTGTGTTGCTTAAAACAACTTTGTGCTCTGTGTTTAATTTCATTTTATTTGTGCGTTTTCTTGCAATTAAATTTTAACATTTTAAACATTACAAAAATAGTTGACTGTAGATCCCTACATTCACCTAATTTGTTCATGATCTAATATGGCTTCTGTTCTGTGTTCTTACGGTAGGGGTATCTATTCTCGTTCAGTGGTTCAATAAACTCAGCGATTTATTGATTTGTTCACCATTCAGCGAGTTATCGATTCATTCACAATTCAGCGATTCATTAATGATTCAACGAGTCAGCAATTCATGAACGATTTAGCGAATTGATTCAATGACTTGGCTGTACTCGGCCGCTCTTTCATTCAGCGGTTCACTACCTCAGCTCCGGCTACTAAATCATTACTAAAATACTGTAGAATTTGGCCAATAGCAGTGGCCAGTGGATAACATGGTCTTTCTATACTGGGAGAAACTGAAGTTGAATTAAAGAAATTGAAAAATTTTTTACTTCGAGTCAGTAAAACTTCTGGCAGTTAATTTGATGGTCACTCCCATACTTACTGGTCATTACTTACTTTTTCTTTATTTGCTTTATTAATTTCAGTCTGTTTTTTAAACATGTCCAAAAATATCACATTTCCAACATGGGTGAATTTTCTTCTATGATTCTTGATATCGACAAACTACTCACTTTTGGCATTTTGTTGCTAGAAAGTGTTTTTTCCTGTTTTTTTTTTTTTTACCTTTTAAAATCCATAATTGCTTGACTCTAGTTTGTTTTGTTTTTACCAGTAGATTATAAATAATAAACATAATATAAATTACACCAATGTATGATCAATTTTAAGTTTTGGACTCAGAAAGACACAACAATTTGAGACATAAGCTAGAAAATTTTGGCAACACCTGCCTCACATAAACAAACACTGATACAGAAAAGGTGTGAATTAATAGATAGAAGTCAGCATAATGCGGGAAAATAAATGTTTAAATAAATCTTTAACACGACCACCCAGTGCACAAACAGCTACGCCCTAGCCTGTTTACATGCTCACGTCTCAGGGAGACTAAATAAATATGGTATTTGTTTCATGCAAATTTCACAGTTAGAAGCAGATCATTTGTGAAAAGAAGCGTGTAAATATATTGTGGGGATACATAAAAAAAAATAAATAAAATCTACTGTCATCTCAATGGTTTCCATTCAGCCTTGTCTATTTCAATGCTTGTCTAAAGGTTTGTTGTCCACACTACATTCCATAAAGCAACCCAAAATGCTGTATATTCTTTTTCTTCATTGTAATTTAGTTAAGCAGTGGTTGGCAAACATTGAAAAGATGAATTACCACCATTGTCTGCTAAGCAATGTGGTTGAATGGGTTGGCTGAATTGACAAAGATGGCCATTTGTGCATAATGCTCAGAGCTGCAAAGCCAATTTCTGTTGTTGATGATTCTGTAATTGCTGATTTTGTGCTCTAGTGCAGCTGATTAAACTTGACAGTTTTTGGTTTTCTTTCTCTGTAGCAAACCACTGGTTTTAATGCATCAGGGATTTAAAGGTGGCAGGAACTATTTGTACTTCTGCAGGTCAGTCAATGTGTGTTGACCTTTTTTGTGAAAGCTTTATCACATTAAAGTCTAACATTACTGTTCATCTACATCTACACTACTATGCAAGGCTGCTATGGTCACATGTGTACGGTTAATAACAGTGGTTATAATATCATTTATTTTCGATGTTAAAAATGTGTGAAACCTCATGCCACATGAGTCCAGGCCAAAAGATGCTTCGAGACCTACTGGAGCTTCAGGCTTTCCGGTCTGATTCAAACCAAATTTGCAGGTCTTTGATCGGACCAAAAGAGACGGTCTCGATCAGAACCGTGGTTTGGTTCATTTCACAGCATGAAAACCCTTTTTGCGTAGTCTGACCTTTCAGACAAATCAAAGGAAGTTATGCAAGGCTACCAAGAACAAAAGAACAACAACAAAGGTGAGTTAAGAGTGCCAAGAACTGAAGAACTGAATATATTGTTACACTACAACAAAGATGTCCGGCCACAGCACTACTTTAGTGCACTTTAGGCCTGAAAGTTGTTGTGAAAAAACCAAAGTCTTACTTTTTTGCCTCTATTTTCAACAATATGTTGATGTCAGCTGTCTATAAAGGGACACAGTAAATGTAAGCTGTCATGTCAGGACACATTAGTCTAAAAGGAACCAAACTGAGTTATACAATGTAAAAGGTAAGACGTGAAAATACTGTAGATGTGCAACTAGTGTATACGATATATAACATAGTGTATATCATATATAACATACTGTATATCATAATGGAATATAGAACTGACAATTAATATTCAACATTTGTGCCACTGTCTCTGCTTCTTTAGACTTTCACACATGTTTTTAAGTGTCCAAATTCATGCAGTATTGGCAGGAATAATGATGTCGTATCTAAACTCTTTAATTGGAAAAAGTATTTCAGCCGGTCAGTTAAACTTCAGGAAATACAGAACCACCCTGAAGATCACATCACATCCAAATCTGCATGAGCAGCGTGTTCCTCATCATTTTCACATCCTGGATTTGGGCGCTGTTGTGAGCTATGCGGTAAACAATAACCCATTATGGGTCCCCGATGGCAACCAAGGCTTGCCCTTGGTTAAACTCTACTGCTTGTGGGGAAGAATTATATGTGCAGGGGTGCAGAGTACGGCACAGTCAGCACACCGCTACTTGCCACCACCACTGCCCCTCCGTCTAGACGTTAGAGCACGTCCATATGGAGATGGTTAAAAAGCTCATTAGCCAGCGTACTTGAAATACAGTTGCAGTGACGCTTGTCCATAAAAACACAAAGTAGAGTGGTTTCTGCCGTGGTATTACCCAGGTTGAGGCATCAAGCCCCTAGGACTGACAACAATTTGGCCCAGGCCTCCTGTTCACCTAACTATAACTGAAACTGAATACTTTCCAAGGAAGGAATAAGGAAAAAAATGATTTCTTGGAAGTTTTCTGGAACTTTTTGCGTGAGGTATGATCCAGTCTGGGTGAGGAAGAGTGGAAAACTGTCTTCTAAGGTGAATGGGATATGGCCCCTTGGAAGAAAAATGGCTTGGTCTTATTAGAAACATGGGTGACCAAGGCCTCGCTGTAAGGCAAAGAAAAGTTTTTTGGAAGAGGATGCAAACACCACATTCATGCGGCAGCTATCGCTAATTCATCACTTCTGAATTTTCAGCATTCAGTTTGTCTTAAGGTCCTCTACAGGGCAATTATTTACAACTACTGGCAACGATGTTTAATACATTTAATGTTGGAAAAGATGTATTATTAGACACTTTCCTTTTGCAGCTCACTCCTCTCAGTTCAAACCAAAAGACTAAATATAAAGATAAATGACCCGACACTGTTTCCCACTGCAGAGTCACTGAGTGCAGCAGTAAAGTGACGTCTGTCTGAATCTGATCGGAGGTCAGTAATTACAACTGTCAATCACATATTTAACCCGAGTAGATTCTCTACAGCCCAAAAGTCCACAAGATAGATTATTGGCTCCTCAACGACAATGGTGTGGTTAGGCCTGGGCATTCAGGGGTTAAGCCTCAGATGTTTTGGCAGTAGCCCAGGATCTCTTTTTATCAAAAATAAGCATGTGAGTAAATACATGGCCCCTTCATCACTGGTGCCTGCATGCTACGGCCAGTACAGCCCATGTGTACTGAGTGAAATACCCCCCACACACACACAAAATTGTTTTCCCAAATTCGTTTTGGTTTTTTTTTTAAGCCCCGGATGTTTTCAAGACCTAGCGACACATCTGTCTACGACTTGAATTACAGCACCGTGAGCCTGTTTACATGACCATAAAAGTCCAATAACTAGGACTTATCGGATAATTGTAGCAATCAGGTCTGATGCATTTACATACACTGAAGAAATGCAATAAATGAAAAAAACCCTGGTTTATACGCCCAAGTCCATTATCGGATTTTGGAGTACGTACGTATGTAGTGATGGTAGAATCAAACTTCCTGTTATTGTCTTTGACTACGTAACTTCCATTTTCTACGATTTTAATGGTTTTTACGTATGCACAGACGTAAAAGACCTAAATAAATCAGATTAACCTGTATACACGCAGGAAGACATCAGAGTATTGGGCACAAATCCAGGTGTGTTAATCTGATTTCTCATAATCGGATTACTGTTGTTATCTGATAAAACATATCAGATTATACTATTTACATGATCACATGAATAATCTGATAACTCCAGAAATCAGATAATGATTGGAGTATTGGTGTACATGTAAACGGGCTCACCGAGAGGTAATTATTGAACATTTGCCTTATGATTAAAAAAAAAAAACTATCAACTACTGCAGGTTTAAGAGTCAGTTGTTGATATTTTTGCAATTCGTAATGAAATTTTTATAAGTTTTATGAGTACCCAAATGTCTCTTTCATGTATTGCGTGAAAACGTTTGGAATGAAAAACAACTTCTGTTGTTTTATAAGACTGAAAGAAGAGTAAAACATTTTAGGACAATGTTTTCGAAGGATATGTTACACAAAGTCATGCTTTATTACTACAAAATAATAAATATTGTTGTATTTAGTTGTCTGCTATTAGATTAATTTCAGCATCTTGAAGACTTTATGAAATGCCTGCATGAAGCTGCACAGATGCTGTTAAAGGATAAATCACATTTGACAGCAGCGGCCACAGAGCAGCGCAGAAACCCTGTGAAGCACTAAAAAGCAAAAACCTCAGGCATCACACATGAAAGATACACACACAACAGTATAAGAGAACACCACGGCCCAAGTGGGTTCAGTGTGGACATCCTCAAGCATGTCACGGTGTCACTGGCTAAGACATGTAACCGCCTTCAAACAGAGCAGGAGATAAAGTCGTAAAGGAGAAACCACCACAGCAAATACAACCTCTGCATGTGCAGCATTGCCTGGACACATTTTTTAGTGTGAAAATAACTATGTCCAATACTGGTGCATTAAATCAATGGCTGTGGAGAACCCAACACAAAGATGTGTCAGCATTAAGTCAACACGCTCTTTGGTACCCATTATGAGCACTCCTTAAAGCCCTGCACCCATTAAAGTTTTCCCTTTAATACAAGCAGATTGTGTTGCTCAACATCTGTGACATTGTGATTGTCACTGGCAGGGCATGTTTACACAAATGTGAACCATAGAACATCAACTATGAGCCCAGCGTTCTGACTCTGCATACATGCATACACACTTACAGTCTGTTTGCTATATGATTGTATTGAATGTGAATCCTATATGTGGCTGACAGAGTTGTGTTTTATCACTATGGGCTCACATGAACGTAGCCACAAATAGAGTAAGACAGAGCCTGGTTTAGTTAGTGTCTGTTAGCTTCACATACACAAATATTGTTTGAGTGTGTTAGCTGGAATGTGTTAATCAGAAGTAACTGCACCTACACATGGAATGCAAGTGTCTTTGTATAAATCTCAATATCTTTCCTTGTTCCTGACGTGTGTTGAACACGGTAATGCGTACAGCCCCAAATCAGAGGACACTGAGTCTGTTAGATTAAAATCAAACTATTATGAAGAGTCAGTCACCTTTGACCCAAATTGCTCACACAACAGAACATTATTAAATGTTTCACTTTATATAATGCATTGTTCATTTAAAAACACCACATTTCATTTTGATTCTTGCTACATTAAAAAGAAGTGAGAGTAAAGCAGTTACTATTCTGAAACACTAGTCACTTTTCCATTGACCCTCAAATTGCGCAAATATACCTTGCGCATATAAATGTGCCTAATAGAAAAACAACAATTTCGCCAAAACTCTCATTTTTCGATGAAAAGTTTTTGTGCTGGCAAGAGGTGGTTTTTTGGGCATAGTGAAATTGGTATATTGCGCAAAACTGCAACGGAAAGACCTTATTCCACAAATAGAGTCCCGTAAACAAAACAAAAAAACAGATGTAGACAGATGTTGCAACAAGCTAAGAAGAAGAGTTTTACAACAAACATGGACACACCAGGAAACCCAATCATTTTTTAATTTAGTACAGGATAGAGGGGTAATATAGAATTATAAAGAATATATCTGTAACGGTCAACGTGATATTTATGTTTGTCGCCATGTTTATGGAATGACTTCCTGTGACATCTCGTGATAATAAATAAAGAAATCATTGCATTTGAGATTTAATGGAAAAACCGACATTACGTACTTCTGTTTTTTTGACATTTAGTAAATATCGGTAAAGTTTTGCGTACATGTCCGAAGGAAAAGCCACTAGTGTCATTCCCTTTCACAACTCAACTCTTTTCAGATGTTGAGACTGATGACACTAAGCAATGAAGTGTTTCAAGTCGTAGGGTGTCCGACACAGCAAGGTTTTCATTGTTCCATTGTGTGTTTCAAGATGCTCTACTCTAGAGCTGCAGCTATCAGTTAATTTTGTAATCAATTAATCTATTGACTATTTTCTTGGATTACATTCAATTAAATAATTATTTTAATAGGTGAAAAAAAATTGTGCAAATGTAAAAAAGACATGTCTGAAAATAAACAATATGTCCTTTATTCCAGAACCAACTGAAACAACAACCACATAAAGTATAAAACTAAAAGGATATAGAAAAATATCTATACAGAAATAACAGCAGTAAAAAAGTATATATAAAAATATCTATAGATATAAACAACAAACAAGTCCAATAACGTCTACAAAGAATATGTCACTGCAGTCTTCAACACATTTGGATCCAACTGACTAACAACTTCAGATGGAACTAACATACAACTGAAAAAAATAAAGACAAATATTTTTTAATATATGTGTGAAAGCTTAATTGTTTAAAGGAGTAAGTGATGGTTCCAATGTAGAAAAGGGAACATATAGACATTTTCTGTCTTTTTGTCCTCGTCTCTTCTGAGCTACGCTCCATGTTGTTTGTGTTGATCCTGACGTCATGTGCATCACAATAAGCGTCCGTGTGAAACACAACAGTGGAACCAATGTTTCATGGCAGCAAAATTACAGAAGCGAAGCTGCGATTCAGGAAAATGTAATCAAACATTTTCTCTAATTGATTCAAGTTGACTAAACGATTAATTGTTTCAGCTCTACTCTATTGAAAACTGTATCAGGCCAGTCCAGGACACAAACCCTCCCCTTCATACCCTCAGCCAGGACTTTGGAACATGAGTCTTAAGGGCAGCATGTGTTGGCCCCAAATCTAAATAGTACTGTTTAGAATTAATGGAGCATCACAGACATGAAAATGACCTTTGACCCCAAACTATGACAGATCCTGGGTTTTAAAGTTCTAAAGTCCAGATACCTCCAAACCCAGGGACATCCGCAACACTTCTGGACTCGTATCATCAGGCTTTTTTCTATGTTGTAAAGCAGTGGTTCTCAACTGGTCTGGCTTCAGGACCTACTGTCACCCCTCAATGACCCAAATTTATAAAAGTTAAACTTCTCAAATGTACTTAATAAAAAAATGGTGTGTTTTGAACCTGAGATAAAACAGAATATCACATTACGAAAACACAGAAGACCAGTTTAATGATAAACCAAACTGAACAGCGGGTGATGATGATAAAGATGGAAATATTCCCTTTAACACGAAATTAGATACATTTTAACCAAAACTAAAAAGTGCATTCAGTTAAAAATTAAAAGTGCATTCAGTCACTTATTCAAGAATTAAACACACTAAAGTTTTTGTCCTCAATGTAGGTAAAACCATATCTGATGTAGTCATTGTCATACCTGAGTTTCACCATGATTTGAATAGAAACTGTTGG
>JAPQRQ010000005.1:46750200-46760278 GCA_037367365.1 Apogon talboti
TTATTTTAATTTAGTAGTGTTCTGCTTCTTAGTCTTGAATCATATTTTGGGTATTATAAGAATTTGTGTTCATGTACTATATATCCTCTGTATATCAATGTTCTTATTTAATATATCGGCCGGTATATATCAGTTATCGGCCATTATATCGGATAGCGGCCAATATATCGGATATTGGGGTTTTTTGCCCCAAATGTCGGTATCGCCCCAAAAAAATTCCATATCAGTCGGGCTCTAGCTAGTACCCCCAATTACTCCTAAATGACCAAAGAAAAGTTTGGTGAAAACATTTTATTGACGTTACTGAAGTTGAAACAAGGAAAAAAATAAATGAGGCCAAAATTATCAGCCCTCTGAGTGAAGAGTGACTCACAACGGACAGAACCCTTTTAACTGAGACATACTGACAGTGTAATAAAACCTAAAATGTGACTTGTTAAATCGTGTGAACCTTTAATTGATGAAAGTACAAAGATTTTCAATGATTTCACTGCCCAACTTTAATCCAACTTTTTTAAAAATAAAAAAAATAAATAAAAAAAATAATTCTGATTTTCCAAACTGCAACACACTAAAAGAAGAATATACATGTAACACTGAGCCCGTTAACATAAACACCAATACTACTATCATTACCTGATTTCTGGAGTTATCAGATTAGTAATGTAAACAGTATAATTTTATCTGTTTTATCAGAGAACAGCAGTAATCTGATTATGGGAAATCAGATTAACACACCTGGATTTCTCTCCAATACTCCGATGTCTTCCTGCATGTATACAGGTTAATATGATTTATTTCTTTTACATTTGTACATGTGTAAAAACAATTAATATCATAGAAAACTGAAGTTACATAGTCAAATGTGAGTGGAAGACAACAGGAGGTTTAAGTCTACCATCAATGAGCCTGTTTACATGAACATAAAAGTCTGATAAGTGTTACTAATCAGATAATTGTAAAATCAGATCTAACATGTTTACATGCATGCAATCCAGGTGTGCTAACCTGGTTTCTCATAATTAGATTACTGCTGTTATCTGATAAAACATATTACATTATACTGTATACATGATCACTTAAATAATTGGACAACTCCAGAAATCCAATAATAATCAGAGTATTGGTGTGGATATAAACGGGTTCACTATGCATGTACTCCGAAAGAAATGGATTGGAGCATCTAAACTAGGGTTTTGGATTATCACATTTCTTAAGTGCATGTAAATGTATCACACCTGATTATTACACTTATCTGATTACTCCCAGTAATTGGATTCTTATGGCCATGTAAACAAACTCACTGTTGAGTCAAATTCTACTCCAGTTATTGTATTAACTAGTAGCACGAGAAGCATCATGAAATAAGCATCATACTCAGTCCACACTAATATTTTTATACTAGCATCATACTCAGTCCACACTAATATTTTTATACTAATGTTTTTTTTGCTATATTTAGGCATTGTTTCCACACATAAATGAGGTTTTAGATCACAAAAATTAATATTTTTTAAAACTCCAGTTTGCGTGTGTCTGTGTGTTTGAGGAGAGACTGGAAAATGATGGCATCACAGCCCATTTTACCCGTGTGTTATGTGTTTGTGTAATGAAGCTGCACCTGAAAACTCAGATCCACGTGTGCAAATCAGTGTATAACCTGCTGTGGATCGAGGTCAGCACTGATACCATTGGGATTTTGTAAAATGTCACAACTTTTCTAGAAATGAGGTTTGTGTATGGTTTTCACCCTGGACCTTGTGCTGGTGTGTTTCTAATCACTGCTCCTCATGCAAGAACATTTTCATCTTTTCATCAGAGCTACTTCTTTACTTTTTAGTATGATTCAGATTCAATAAATCCAGAACATGATGACTGCAACCTCTGAAACCAACTGTGTCAAACAGATTATAAAATCTAGAGAGCTTTCCAACTGGAAATTGTTTCAAAGGAATAAAATATACAGGAGAACCTCGCAGTACGAGTGCAGCATTGTACAAGTAATTTACGTTATGAGCTGCGGCTCCTGAGTATTTTTGTCTTGAAATACAAGTGAAAATCCGCACTACACACGTGCTCCCCCAACAGGAGCAGCCTCCACTCGCTCAGATCGGAGGGTTCATCTTTTTGAGAAAACATCTTGAGAGAATGCAATAGCGATTCTCCTTCCAAACAATAATCCTCCTCCACCATCATCCTCATGCACAGTGAGTCTCATCTTTAAGGTAAATAAGTGAATAAAACCAGTTTATTTCTTTTGTATCATTTTTTTTTAATTGTCATTTTGAATAAGAAATTTATTGCAAACAGTAATTAAACTGAAATAGGCTTTTCATCAGCACATCAAAAGTTTAAGACCACAGCTCAAAAAAACCCAAAAAAATTTAAACCCCCTAAAATAGAAATAAAAGTTTCAGAGAATGACTCAATAATGAGTAGCTCCACTGTTCTTGTTGATCTCTTCAAAAATTCATTTGGGCATGCTTGATGCGAGTGTTTCCAGGAGGCTGGTGGTGAAGATGGCTTCACGGAGGGCATCCACCGTCTGGAACTGATGTCCATTTTTGGTAACTTCCCTTGCCATCCATCCCCAAATGTTCTCAATTGGATTTAGATCAGGGGAACAGGCAGGATGGTCCAAAAGAGTGAGGTTATTCCTCTGGAAGAAGTCCTTTGTCAGGCGAGCATTGTCAACAGCTGCGTTGTCCTGTTGAAAAATCCAGTCATTACCACGCAGACCAGGGTCCTCAGTCATGAGGGCTGGCCCCTGCAACATCTCCACATAGCCAGCCGCCATTTGACGCCCCTGCATAACCTGAAGCTCCATTATTCCACTGAAGGAAAAAGCACCCCAGATCATGATGGCGCCCCTTCACTGTGTCGTGTAGAAAACATCTCCAGTGGGATCTCCTTGTCATTACAGTAATGTTGAAGCCATCAGGACCGTCACGGTTACATTTTTTCCTCATCAGAGAATAAAACTTTCTTCCACCTTTCAATGTCCCATGTTTGGTACTCTCTTGCAAAGTCCAAATGGGCAATTTTGTGGTGATGAAGGAGACGCGACCTTTGAAGACGTTTTTTGTTCTTAAAGCCCTTCTCTGGCAGATGCCGTCTGATGGTTACTGGGCTGCAGTTGGCACCAGTCACTGCCTTAATTTGGGTCGAGGATCGTCCCATGTCTTGATGGACAGCCAATCAGATCCCCCGGCTCAGCACCGGTGACATTTTTTTGGGTCTACCATTTGACTTTTTTGTTCCATAACCCTCAGGATCTTTTAAGAAATTCAAAATGACTGTCTCACTGCATCCAGCCTCAGCAGCAATGGTGCGTGGCGAGAAGCCTTGCTTATGCAGCTCAACAATCTGACCAAGTTCAAAGAGAGAAAGTTTTTTTGCCTTTGCCATCAGGAGGTCATGACAGTGTGAATACCTGACAGAAAATGACACTAAATCCACATTTTTGCACAGATTTTGTCTTTTAAAAAGCTGTGTTCTTAAACTTTTGTTGAGCTGATAAACAGCACATTTCAGTTTGTTTTCAATAATTTGCATACTCAACTTTTTTTGTGTCTCGCTTCCATTTCTTCTTTTTGCATTTTGAAGCACTACTTACAACCTTCTAAAGATCCAACACTGCAGAATGTAAATCCATGCAATTTTTCAACTGGTCTTAAAATTTTGATCAGGCGTGCATGTACAACAAATAAGGATATATACAGGCAGTATAGGATATATACAAGGTAAGATTAAGAAAAAAGGCATAGGTTGAGAGTATTGCACTGTCTATTAGACTGGGGGTGACGGTTCAGTCAGTGTGGGTGGGGTGGCACATTTAAACACTTGTGGGTTAAAAACTGTTCTGGAGCAAAACTAGCTCGTCATGGAACGAATTAAACTAATACTATGAGGATCTACTGTACAGTCATCGAGTAAAATAAATTCAGCACACAATTACTACAACATTAAAAGTTCACACCTGAACGAAAAGTCAAAATATGAAAAAAGTGATGACTGCAGTGAGTTCTTCAAATTTGTTAGTTCAGGTTGTTGCATCAGGATCAGTGTGTTGCTCAAAGATCCAACAGTGACCTAAAACCAGACTGGCAGCAGATTTCTTCACACTGTCATTTAAAATGTCAACACAATCTTCTTGCTTCTTGACGCCATGTGGTGGAACAAGGTTCCCTGCGCCTGAAGCAGCAAAACAGTCTTAAAGCATTATTCTCCCTCCTCCATGTTGAACTGTGGGAAATGTTTCTACAGTTCACGGCTTGGTAGATCGTGTACCTCGCAGGTTGAGGACTTACTGCAGAAGTCCAGGTTCCATACCAGCCTGGACCGTTTTGCTGCATGTCAATCACCCCCTATCTTCACTCTAAAATGCCTCAACAGCTCCAGTTTTGTCTCATGAGACCAAAAGAACTTCCAGAACTCATCCTCCTGGTTCAGACGGTCACGGACCAACTTCAGTGAGGCTTTGATGTGCAGCTGTGTAGACACTGGAGTTGTTCCCTTAGGGTCTGTCCATGCCAACTCACCCTTAATTCAGAACTTTTCCCAGTTCATGACATGGATTTTTCTCAAAGAAATTTATGTAAAAACTTCTGTTAAATTAATGGCTCTTTGCAAAATGGTGTAGCTCTACTCCACACACTTTTTTAGTAATAATTTTGTGAAGTTTAGCCCTCTGAGCTAAATCTCATCATTAGTATGTGTATCGAAACCTCTCCAGCTGCTTATTTCCCACCATATTTAGTTGGAATTCATCCTGAAACCAGGAAACCCTACAGATAATTTATAACATATATTCAGTTCAATGGCTGTGGCTGAAATTAATACAAACTTATTCTTTACCCCTAGGAAAAATCTTTAATTTTAAAAAACGAATTATCTCTACCCATTTCATCTTCCATATAAGGACATTTTGATTTGGTGTGGTATTGATATAGTTCTATCATATCATATTTTGACCCCTTATAAAAAAAAAAAAAAAAAAACACTCCATGAATCTTGATAATTATAGCTTTGGAGCTGAGAAAAACAGTCAAGATATTTGGTTGGTACATTTTCCCAAGAAGGATCATTTTAATTGTCTCGAAACCTGTCATGAAAACAGGTTAATATTCAATGGAGATAAATTAAAAATAAGCCCTGAGAGGCTGCAGTTTACAGTGATTTTACCACAGCAAAGAGGCAGAGTGTGTTAGATGAGCATGGACCACAATGCCTCTGGCCGGACCTATCACAACCTCAAGTGGCTTATTGTTTTTATTAAACAGTTACTACACATACGCATCTGTCAGGACAGCTGCAACGATGCAATAATGTATTAGTAATAGCTTAACCCATAAAGACAAAGACATCCCCCATCGAACAAAATTGTCTGCAGATCTAAACTATTTAATACCTATTGATCCACTAATCCTATTAATACATGTAAATAATTGGTGTAAAATACAGTTTGTCATCTATCCATGGTCATCAGATACTGTATGACTCATACGCACATTCAGAGGCTCCGTAGCGAATGTGGAATCACAGTCATCTTTTACAACCTTGATTCACCAGTAAAACCCATGGAGTTTGATAAATGACACTTGGTTTATGTTCAATTATTGATATCTTTGCTGAAAAAGTTACTTTTTCCTTTGGATTTCCCAGTTTAATCTGAGCTTTTATGAACATCTACATGATCAGTACATCAAATACAAGAAAATACATGATTTTCACTGGTAAAAATGTAAAATACAGAGGATAACATTATAATAAAGCAATAAAGTACTTAAGAAAGGTTAAATGGAGAGAAAAATTCATTTGGGAACTGCCATAAAAGTAGCACTGGGTCTTTAGGGGTTAAATTTATTCTGTCCAGGAATGTAGTAGTAGGAAGAGTAAGAGTGTTGCTAAGCAACACACAGATGCAGTGGACAGCTGCTTATACTGTATATTGAACTGATTATTTACCTAAATATCACCATCAGCATAACTGTGCAGATGTTGAAGTTGTGTTAACTCCTCTTTATTTGACTGTAAAAAGCTATATCTTAATTGTGCATCTCCAGGAGTAAATGTATTACTCCGGCATCCAGTGGTTCACATTTCTGTCCCAACACTGATGTGATTTTTGAAGAAATTGATAATGAAGATGACTATGAAGATGGACACGGCGCCTTCACAACAGGTCATGGCTGATCGGCCGGTGACATAAAAATGTAACTGATGGCCTTGATCAGCTTCACTTGGTGGAGTCAAGGAGTTAGAATAAATATACTGTTAAAGTCATAGGCAACCATTAGGATTTTTTGCTTTAAAATCAATGGTTTACTGACTATACATATGCATTTCTCAGTCTCTGTCAAAATACAACCATAATATACAGGAAGTCTGTCAAATGCTTCTCCCCACCTTCCCCAATCTTTCTCCCTCTCTCTCGCTTTACCCTCTCTCTTTAACTCCAACTGGTCAAGGCAGACGACCATCCTCCAGGAGTCGCGGACTGCTCGAGGTTTCTGCCTGTTAAAAGGACGTTTTTCCTCGCCACTGTCACCAAGTATTTGCTCCTGGAGGATTCTGTTGGGTTTCTGTAAATTAGCTTGAGAGTCCGGTTTCGACCAGCTCTGTATGTAAAGTGCCATGAGATAACGTCTGTTATGATGTGGCGCTATATAAATAAAATTTTATTTGAAATGAAAACCATACGTGTTTATATACAAATATGTAGTGTGATTTCCATCTGCACTTACTCTGTCTTGAACTCTTGTGCAGACAATGAGATTCTAATTTTTTTGTGTTTGAATACTGAGCACACAACATGTTTTACTAAAGAGACTAGAAAATAAATACAGATGCCCTTTCAGCCGTACAAAAACGAAAATGCTATAGGTGGTCTAAGACTTCTGCAAATTACTGAACAACAGAATAAAATAATAATAATAATAAAAGATTAAGTAAGGACCAAACTTTAGCAACTCACACTTAAAAAATAGTAGGAATAGAGTTTTAAGATTTTGCGAGGTCAAAACCCTTGGAAACAGCAGTAGCAGTCACCGTTCTGTTTTTCATGTTGACATTACCTGCTGTTTTTTCTGTTTAATGCAGTCCGTTGATTTCAGTGCCCATTCACTCAGTCATACAAGGGCTAATATTTTTTTGACCAACATAATTATGTTACATTTGTTACATAGCAATTTGGAAGACTGTTATAATTAACACAAAACCAGTATGATTTACTGTTAAACTTTAATCTAAACAGGCAAATGTTCAAAATCTCATTTGGGTTAATAATTTTGACCTTAACTGTACGTAATCAAATAAAAGTAAAACAGTGGTGACAGTGACACATAATCCCAGTGAAATCTTCCTTCTGCAGGGTACAACGAAACAAAACACAGGTGTCTTATTTGTAGATAGTTTCAAACTCTTGTTTTGCCTTGTACGTGTTGTCTTTTTTCCATTTTAAAATCTCTTATAGTACACTTTTTCCACATCATGAACAAAATAAAGTCTAAAACAAAATATAGTACATCAAACAGTCTTACTTGGTCCAATTTTCTGATAGGGTTCGACTGGCTCCTCCTCCTTAAGGCCGTCCACTGGTAACATAACCTGTTCGTATGGATCTAATAGAGACACAGCAAAGTGGGAGAGGGATCACACATTAGTTTCCTGCTCAGAGACATTGCCAGAATTAGTCTGGCAATGTCTGGGCCAGACCAATTCTCATTTGAGAATTAGTCCTGGACCTCCAACTCAGTTTTGAATTTCTAGGGTGTGTCATCAACCTGCACAAACCAAAACATCTCTAGATGCATTTATAGAGATACGCAACTAATCACAGCAACGAGAAGTAGAAAATGCAGCCAGCTGGTAGAATAAACTCACAAAATCCTCAGACAAAGGAACACATCTTTCTTTTTTTTCTCTCAAAACGCTATGTGCCATTGTTTATTTGTTTTTAAAGATAGTTTCTGTTTTTATAAAGAACGCACTAGGGCCGTACCACACTGAGAATGGTGTTTTTAAATTAATTTTGCTTGTTCAACATAAAGATTTGTTCTGTTTATTCATTTTTTACCATATTCATTTAGAAACAGAATGACAACCTACACTGCCAGAAAAAAATAAAAAAATATTTTGTTGGTCAACATTTAGCTTTGATTACAAGACACATTCACTCTTGTTTTGTTCATGCTGCCCAATACTTATGTGCAATATCAAAACAGCTAGTGGTCAACCCATGTGTGAAAATGATGCATCATGTTCTTAAACCACTCTTTCACAAGCTTGATGAATTCTGGTATTATCATCTTGGAATATGCATGTGTCATCTGGGAAAAATTCAGTAGATTCAGGTTCAACAACCCCAGATCATACCACTGCCCCCACAGGCTTGTACTGTAGGTGCTAGGCATGATGGGTATTCACTTCGTCTGCCTCTCTTGTCCAACACTCTGGACTCATCAGACCACATGACATTTTTCCATCGAAACACAGTCTTATCTTTATACTCTGTATTAGGGCTGCAACGACCAGTCCACTACTTATGAGTCGTTGACTAATTTACTAGTGGACAGGTCATTAGTGAAGTCATGCACTTTTGTTTAAGAAAAAATGTTTAAATTTTATTGCCGATTGCAACTCAAGTATTTAGTTTAGCAAATGTTGCTAGGCGCTGTAACTTATGCACAAAATGCAGTTTTGTTTAGGGGGAAAAAAAGTGTTTCATTGCTGATTGCAATATTTGATCAATACCGATTTGAATATTTGTTTACAAATCTTCGTTATGCATTCTAATTGTTGTGGACCAAATGTTCTCATTAAAGGAAAAAAAAGTAATTCATTGCTCCTGTAAATATAAATAAGCCATTGTTTTTATGCTCTTTATAATCTGATTAGTCAACTAGTCATTACAGTAGGTGACTTGTCAACTATTGAAAATCATTAGTTGCAGCCCAGCTCTCTGATGATGACACTGATGGTTGTTTAAGATATGAGAAGCTGCATCATATAAATGGTTAAACAACTTGTTGCAGCTGAAACATATTAATCACTTCAGTAATTATCCAGTGGCGTTAAATCCAAGTGAAGGCGTAATTTTTGGTGATTTTTTTTGAGCATTTGAAAATGAGGATGCATAAATGAGAAGGAACATTAAGAATATGAAGGGTCATGAGCTACATACATGAATGTCCATCATTCACACATCATTGACCTACAGTGCAAATTGTTGTTGCTCAACTACAATGGAAAAAGCAAGAGATTCATGTTGCGTTCATGAGGTCCTCCTTACATAGGAGCCAATACACGACTTGAAGAATCGCAAGTGGCAGTACCATATCAGATAAATGGTTGTGATTGGCTCAGCCAGATCAAGGGTGAGTGGAAATCAGTTTGTATGGGAGCAGAGCCAGACAGAACTGCAACAGCAAATGAAACATTAGCTCTGGGGAAGATGCATCTGGTTCCCAGACTATTGAGACTTATCATCATTGCTCTGAGTATTACCATCCACACATGGGCTCACTGAGTCCGAATTCACTTAACCCGCACCTATAATAAGCTTATAACACACAAACAAAAAAAACTTCACTCATTTTACAGCGCACTAATCTGGAAGATCTTAACACAGAAAAGTTAAGTCACCGCAGTGCTCAACAGGTGCTCATGATTCTTCCATCTTACAGTAAAGTGTGGCAAGGGTGTCTAGCCATTTCTTACATATTTATAACTTCTATTAATACAGTGTGTTCACAGCAGCTTCAACTTCACATAAAGTGACACAGTGGTGAAGTGCAAATGAGGAGAGAAAAGGTAGAGAATAATCGAAAGTAGACCATCATATATTCTGCAGTAATGGAGTTCCTGTTTACAGCACTTAAAAAGGAACGAAGGAACCTAGCTTTAGACTGATCTAACTGCAGATTTCCCTCACATTTTCACAGACAAAATCTCAAAAAAGTTTCCAATAATAATAATAATAATAATAATTATTATTATTATTATTAGTGCTGCCGCGATTAGTCGACGTAGTCGACGTAATCGACCATGAAAATTAGTCGACGACAATTTTTTTAGT
>JAPQRQ010000005.1:46790341-46812522 GCA_037367365.1 Apogon talboti
CTTAATAATAATGTATATAGTGTAATATATAATATGTGGAGTAATGGAGAGCTTAAGAATGTTGCTATGAAAAATGATAAGATCGATAGGTTATTATATTGTATGTAGGGAGTACGATGTATTGTATTTATGTAATTATTGTCCTATTGTAGACTCTATGTAGACATGTATAATATGTGTTTTGTCTGGAGGCTTGGACAGAGTTTATTTTTGATATGTGTAATATTTTTTGAGTTATTTTGTGGAGCTTGCATGGGACTTAAGGGAAGAAAAAGATGGGGTAAGTATATGGGAGCATATAAATTGCAGTTCATCCCACTTTCGAATAGGTTTTTTTCCCCTTTCTTTTTGTCGTTGTTGTTTTAGGTTTTAAGTGTTGATATTCAATATAAAAATAAACCAAAGCAAATATTACGGCATATTTTAGAAAAATATATTCAACCTAAAAAAACAAAAACAAAAAGACAAACTCTATTATGGAAAGTCGAGTTAGATATTCTGAGCACCAGGAATGGGTCAGCTGTTCTGTAGGTCAGTACATATTATACATGTATATACTGTATGTTCATCTTATACATCAGCCGCTACTCTACCCAGATGTACACTATTGTGTCTTTATCTGTGGTACTAAGCAAAAAACTAATCCATATATTTTCATGACAGACAATCACAAAAGTCAGAAATGACCAAAATCATGTCTACAAATAAAAAAAGTACCTGCAAGACAAATAGATGACATTTCTCCGCTCAAGAATCAAGACATAATATAGTTCCATTAATTTATTTTTCTTCCTAAATAGCTCCAGTCTGACAGTATTTCAGTTTGGCATGCAGAGTTTCTCTCAATAGTCAATTGTCTGATCCATGGACACAAAACATCTAATTAGTCCTTTGGCTTGTTTCTAGTTGTTAACAGACTTATAGAATGTTGAGCTGAACTTCACCATCTATTTGTTTTTAATGAGTAATTTCAATGCATTTTTTTTTATATTACTGGTGCTTCAAATGACTATGAAATGCTTTGAGAAACGCACATTTCACACAGCGATTTCAAAATATAACAGTTGAGGCAAAAATCATATTAGAATTTCCTGCCTTATTAGTTAAGGCGGTGAGGATAGGCTTTTCTGTGTCTCAGTAAAATGTAGCCCAAGGGAAGCCATTTCAGACAGTAAAGCCGGTATTTGGCACAGATCTGGCAGAACTTACACTAGTGTGAAACATTTTCCACCGTGACTGGTCTAATCCTATTCATATGCAAAAAACAATATTGTTAGTATACACATCTGTCATCTTCAATCTAGCCAAAACAAATGAGAAGGACAGAAGTACAGTAACCCGGGTGTTCCCTTCCATTGTGAGGTTTAGGTGCAGCATCCAGGCCATTCTGGACAAACTACCTGAACCAAATCGATGCAAAATCAATGTGAAAAGCATGAAAACTAACTCAAGTGACTTCTCCCAGGTCTGACAGTTGAAGCTGGGCCCTGTTTGTTTAAGCTTTTATTCAGCATTTACTCTGGCCTTTCCGGTTTGTTGCTCAAAGGTAAGGCCTAGCTCATATAAGATCTACATGTAATAAGGCCCGTGCAACAAACATGAGGAACCAGTTTTGCTTTATGAAAATTGTGGGGATAAAAAGACTGAAGTCACAACATCGTGGTTAGTGCTTCCTCTGGAAACATTTCTCACTTAGTAAGAATTAAAAATGCAACCTGTTCGCTGAAATATTTTCACTATGAATATGTGGCGACTAAAAAAATTTACTTTTTTCATATTTTAGATAGATCTTATTTTGAACTTAAGTAGGTAAAAGAAATTACTAATTTAAACAGGACACTCCAATATACTGAAGGAAATAAGTCAACCAAAAATGAAAATGTCACACAATGCAACTATTTCATTGTGGCTCTTTACCAATACTTTATGTCCTAAAAGGAGTAGGAAGAAGCCCAGCTTATACTGTCCTACCCAATTTTACACGACTTAGCTAATCAGCTAAAGTATACAGTCCATAACAAGGAATAGATCAACCATTAAATTACAGAAAAACAGAACAAATGACTACATACCATCAATAACTATTACTGTGGTACTCCCATACATTGTTATTATATCTCTGGATAATAAGGTTTTTATACATTTTCATAAATTTTGGGATGTTTTCAGTTTGATATTTAGTTCTATTCTATTCCACAAAACCACGCCACAACATGAAATGCACATTTTTTTTTAGATTTGTTCTAACGAAATGCAGTTTCATATTTAGTTTCTGTCTGTAGTCGTACCCACCCTCCGTATCTGTGAATAATTTCTGTATGTTACTTTGGAGTAAGTTAATTTATATTTTTTAACGATTGATACACTGCTGCATTCAGCCTTTTGTGCTACAATTTTGCTGAAACAAAAATTCAGGCAGTTAAGTGTGCAGTTCAGTCCTTTCAATCATTCAATGTAACTTTAATATATAAAAACATTTTATGCACAGAGTAATAATATAATAGATATTATATGATGTTTAGCATATGATCTAACATATAAAATACGACTTAACTTAGCCCAATTTATTAAATTGCAATCGTAATGTCAGTGGATGCAATTACATAATTGCAATTTACAGGTTGAGATTTATACTGTAATTGCACAAATGGGGGGAAAAAAGTTGAACAGTTTCTGCTTTATTATATTATGATTTAGAGACACTGCTCTCCTCAGTGTCTCTAAATCCTCTATGAGTAAGTTTTTTTTGCATTTCTTTAAGATATAGTTTTGTATATTTCACTTGCCTTTGATAACCAAATAAGCAGACCAATATCACAATACTGCCTGCAATATTTGCAATTAATTCATTGATTTAAATGTTTAAACAAAACTAGTGCTGCCACGATCAACCATTAAAATTAATCGACGACAATTTTTTTAGTCGACATGTCGTTTTACTATCTCCCTAACCCTAAGCTAAAAAAATAGTCATTTAGATTAGTCGACTAATTGAAAAATTAGTCAAAAGATTAATTGTTAGAAAATTAGTCATTAGTGGCAGCACTAAACAAAACTTACAATGGCATCTTTGTGAGAGATGCTTTTATGGTTATTACTGTTGACGTACATACTGTATATGATGTACAGTTGTAGTAACTGTTTTTAATCATGTATGAGCTTGTGGGAAAAAAAAGATTTACCACTGTTAATCTTCCATAAGACTGAAAAGAAAAAGGTTTTTTTTCCCCATCCCTAGTAATAATGAGAAAAATAAAAGCCCAAAATAATGTGACATGATATAGTTTTCAGGGTCCCATAAGGTATAGGCCAAATTCATGTCAAAACAAAGTGGAGAGCTTCAAAAATACCTAAAATGACCAGACCAAAAGACTGCATGATGGCAGATAGTCCCCACTGCAAGTTTTGCTTGGTTCTGTTTTGTTTGGATGCTTTTCCAAATGTTGTGCACATACACTTCTTAAAAAAAAATTGTCTAAACTGATGCCAAATTAAATATTTATTATGAAAAAAAATAAAAAAATTTCCATGTGGAAGGCCATCCAGACTCCATGGCCTTGCACTTGAGTTTTGACCAAACTTTAAAAAAAAAATAAATAAAAAAAATACTAGAACCCAAACAGCACCTTAAGCCTGTGAAAACCCACATAAAACCAAATGTTCTTGTGGTCAGACCGTCAAACATCCCACCAGAACACTTAGGTCTTCCACAAACCTAAGGATAATGCAGTCTAACATGGAGCAGATTTGTGTCAAACAACATCAAACTTTCTAAAGAGGAAAGCACAGCCCGCAGAGACAAAGGGAAAACAATTCTGACTTCATTTCAGAAATCCAAAAACGATGTGTAAGTCATTTGTTAAAATGCATGACCCGCTGAGGAGTTTGAAGTTTGGAAGTGGATTGTTGGTCAACAGCCACTAAAAAGTTTCACTCATCTCTGGTTTAATAAGAAGCGTTTGAGCTCATTCTTCCAGCTCTGATTGGTCAAGTCCAATCACCAAACCAGCACCATTACAGTCAGCTGATGCAGCACCAGTGTCATACACAAAACTCCAGACAGGAAACTCCACGGTGGAAAATCCACCATTTCTCACATTATTCTGGATTTTGAGGCCACATAAAAATGACACTGAGCTTGTTTACATGATCATAAAAGTCCGACAACTGGGAGTAATCGAATAAATGTAATAATCAGATCTAACGTATTTACATGCACTTAAGAAATGTGGTCATTGAAAAACCCTGGTTTAGACGGTGCAATCCATTATTGGATTTATTTCGGCGTACGTACGTACATAGTGATGCTAGACTTAAACTTCCTGTTATTGTCTTCCACTCACGTTTGTCTTGCGTTCTCTGCGATTTTAATTGTTTTTACACATGTGCAGACATAAAAGAACTAAATAAATCAGATTAACCTGTATACATGCAGGAAGACATCGGAGTATTGGGGAGAAATCCAGGTGTGTTAATCTGATTTCTCATAATCAGATTACTGCTGTTATCTGATAAAGCATATCAGATTATACTGTTTGCATGGTCACCTAAATAATCTGACAACTCCAGAAATCGGATAATGATCGAAGTATTGGCGTGCATGTAAACAGGCTCACTGTTTCATAACATCCAGGTAGTTTTCCTTGAAGTCAAAACAAGCTCTTCTTTGGTAAAAGAAAGAACCGAAAGCAGCTGAGTATTCACTGGGCATGAGCGTCCTCTGGTGTGTGTGACAGGTGTGGGTGGAGTTCCACATTAACCCACCACCTCCTCGGTCAACAGGCCCGTCATGAGTGTGTGAGGCTGGTTTACAGAGTGTCGTAAGCTGCCTCCAACAGCTGGGAGGTGGAGCGCTAGCAGCAGCCATGATAGATAAAAATCAATCCAAGTGACATTGCCTCGCTTCACTTGTTTTATGGATGTTTTTCATCAATACGCTATTTTTAAGAACATAAGTCAAGTCATTTGTAATGGATATTGGCTGAAATTGACTGGCCCCTGACTGACTGCAGGATCTTGACTTTGGTGCATACATTTAAAGTAATCTCCTAAAATATTTACTGACTTTTGGTTAACAAATAACATAAAAGCAAGGACATGCATATCTGAATTAAATCAATGCCCTACTTGTCCGTGTAATATTTCCTGTGTTACATTTTAAATGCTTACCCTGAGTACACGAAACGCCTGTTTTCTCCTAATTAAAGTCAAAAATGCAAAATTAGCCATCTGGCCTTCTGTTCTTTCATATAGTCTGCAGCTTCTGATATGCTGTAACCTGCAGTACCATGGCAGAATGTAAATCTAAACCAGATGCACATTTGCTTGATGTTACTAATAAATAAAGCGCAACCTAAACCAACGAAAACAACAAGACCAATACGGCAGACACCACAAGAAGCAGGAAACACAGTTAAATAGCGTAATGAGCATTAAGTAGTCGAGCTAGGCAGAACTGTAATTTATGTCCATTTATTACACTAGTTTTGTGAAAGAAATCTATCTGAAATTAACTGTTTTCTTTGTAATGTGGCACAGGCTTTCTTGAAAATGTCAGCCTGTGTCTATTAGTCGTAATCCATTATATGTTTTTGTACAAAATGGATGTGGGGTTACAGAAATAAGGAGGTTAGGCATGCAAAGAAAACATCTCTAGGACGTACCTCTGTTCAGAATTCAGCGCTTAGTCGAGGTACTTAAAATAATTGGCCTATATTTGGGCAGTACTGTATCTGCCTCTGCACAATAATGAAGTAAATCAATCACTGAGCTCGGCTGAAGCAAAAAAGAAATCCTGTGCTTCTAACTTTGATTAAGAGATTTTCTTACATTAAATTGTGTCTTAGTTTGCCCCCCCCCGCCTGAAAAAAACAAAAACAAAAAACTACACCACACTGGGCTCTGCATGTATTGACTGGAATAGAAATTCCAAATATAAAACTACAAATTAGTTTAAGGCTCATGAAAATGTTTCCACTCTGGAGGGATTAAAAATAGGAATCAGCTAAAAATGGGGGATGGAAGGGTCACTTCAATCACGGCTTTCACTGCATGTTTGTATCATCCCGAGTCCAGTCACTGAGTCCAGGAGCACAGGGTTTACACTAAATGCTTTGCTTTCCCTGTTTCTTTAATCAAATGCACATTTTTTCTGTCCCCTGTAATAAATGTCTTCCAAGATGGTATATGACCAGTGATTTCAAAAAGCAATAATGCAGAGAAATGGATAAATCCCCCCTCGCCTCACATCACAGACACACACACACACACACACACACACACACACACCCAGGATGCTCTGGAAAAAGAAACTGTCGTCTAGTAAAATTCCATCGGCATACACTCAAAAAAAAAAAAAAAACACCCATAAAAACCTTTTCAATCTATATGTTAATGCCACGAATTAAAATTTAATAACAAGAGATATTGAAAAGCAGATGTGAATTATACAAAAATAAATCCTGAAAGATCAGGCCCCTAAAATTAGAAATTCAGGGCGACATCCGGTCTGCTGCTAAACCCTTGTAGGCTGGCAGATTAAATTTTTGATGAAAATCAAAATTACACTGCACACTGACGCAGGCGCAGCAAACCTGGCACTATTGTGATTTATGGATTCATTAAACCCGCAGGAGTTTCACCCCTCCCCTTTTCACTCAAAGAAATGAGATTTGCTTTGCTGAAAATTTGTATTTTCAGAAAAGCTACTCAGCCTCTGCCTCTACCTTCAGAAAATGGTCAAAGGAAAAAAAGGCTTCTGTGTACATAACCACTGCACGTAAACAGGCCTAATTTTCATTGCTGCAGCAATTGAACATCCTTATGCATTATTCATTAAACCAATAAGGTTCATTTTTACAAAGGAAGAGGCAGGAAAAATATGTGCAGAATGCACAGAATTTTTTTTTTTTTTTTTTAATGCAGCATCCCCATCCCCTGAAAAGCCATTCCCTGGAGAGTAATTTAAGTGAAACCATTTTCAGACATTTCAACATGCCACTAAGAATATTCAAATAACAGAAAAACACAAGATGCTGGGTGTGTTTAAAACAGGACTGTGCATGTATGTTTCAGCGACACATCTAAAGCCCAAATGATCATGAAAACCGACATTAGCAAAAAGGATTGCCGTGACATCAAAGACACAGTGTTTGTGTAGCACACATTAGCCTTCACATAGAAAACAATCCTATGTCCAAAGTTAATGACAATTAGAGCAGCAAGTATGTTTCAAACAGTGGAACCCACAGGCTGTGATATGATCCCTCACCATCCTGTGTTTATCAGGGCCTGGAGGGACAAGTTTCACATCTCCATCCAAAGTATTCGCCAGTGAAACAAAGCCTTTGTTCATTTAAGTACCGACAGACCAGCATTCCTTTTTCCTTACTTAAAAAAAAAAAAGTGAGAGCACACCAAAAAGAAAGTTCCCATTAACAAACCGGGTATAACATTGCTGCTTTTTCCCTGAGAGCTTTACAACTTATTACTTGGTCCTTCAGGTATTCGGCATATAAACATTCCCATCACTCCACCAGCACAGTGATCTGGCCCATGGTAAAGAAAATAAAATTTTTTTTAAAAAACTCATGACACTGGTTGCCTCTCTTCAATCCTGCACTTCAACTCAAAAACTCCCTGCATTTTGATTAGCCTTTCCCCTCGACAAGCAAAAGGTCAGAATTTACACCCCTCCGATTCTTGCAGAAACCAAACATACAATTTCCACGAGCTCTTTGAATTTATACAGAATTGAAGGTCAGCATTAAAATTACCCACAACAAAATGGCCCCCGCAGTTTCTCTTACATTAAAATAAAAGCAAGCCATGCAAGATGGGAAACTGTTTGGCGTCTGCAGGATTAATATAAACAGTAGAGGCACTGGTTGTGATTGTTTTTCCTGCCCTCAAATTATGCTGACATGGTCTTTCTTCTTCCAGTGCTGCTCAGTTCACTTTGGATAGTTATTTTCCGCTTACACATTTCCAATCTCTAGAAATACAGGTCCAAATTGTTCCATGTTTACCAGATAGATAATGATATCTACATAGACAGAACAATCATACACAAACAAGCAGGAGGATCACAGGGAAATAGCAGTAAACATGCATGTGAGACTGCAAATATAATGGATGAACTCAGTGGATTTGTAGTTTTGTTTTGGAGGGAAAAAGTAGAAAATGTGCTTCGACCTGTAGCAGCTCAGGACAATCCTATTCACTGTCATTAAAATCTGCATGACAAACTAAATTCACATGCACAATGCTTTTCCAAAGAGGTCATTTTGCATTCATTTGCATGTAAAGCACAGGATACTTTCAAGAGAAAAATCTAATTAAAGTCTTAGAAGCTGTGTCTAAGGATGATGCACAAGTCTCAAAACTAGTCTCATTACAATTTTGTTTAATAATTTCTCAAAATGACCGCCTACAGGTGGCGCCAATGACTCTCCATTCAAAATCCACCTTTCTTCCCTAAAAATAAAACTCGAAATCTATGTGGTTCTGGCGGTTCTTTGGTTGCCTTTTCTGCCTCATCCGTGTCAGCCCACAGGCAGACCTGTCACATCCGAGGCACAGCCGCCTCACAGCCGTGTGACTTTGAAAGGAGCAACTCCGGAGCTCTGCACAAATTTGCAGGAAAAATTCACAAAACATGGCTGCAGGAGGTTTTTGTGTTTCAGATTGTTCCTCCCCTCACCGTCCTTCATGTTGCCACTATCGCCTGGTTCCCCCCCTCCTCCTCCTCCGCTTGGTATGAACACCATGTGTATGAAGTGTGTTAGAATAGGTGAACTAAACTAGCTGCACATACGACTAGTCAGTAGTTACACTTGCTAAACTTAACAAAAATTCAGTTCGCCTCCAACCAAAAAAAAAAAAAAGAAAAGAAAACATCAACAGATTAGGTCTATTTCGGGTGGCTTCAAAGCCTGCACCTGGTTTAGTGATAGTGAAAAAACCCCACAGGCTGCCAGGTCTCGGTTATGAACTAGTCAGGACCGAAACTTAACACCCCGCTAGTGAAATTTCGAAATTTACGATTTCTAAAATCAGAAAAAAGAAACCCCAGCGGTCTGACATACCTCCAAAAACGATGCAGCTCATGCGAAACAGGCTCTCCGCTCCAGAAATCTTCCCTCCCCGACCAGAGGTGACTGCACTACTGCTTCCTCCAAAAAATTGTGAATTAGTTATGAGAAATTCCGAATGTTACAAATTTTTTTCCACCGCGAGACTGTTTTTACCTCCGCGAGACGCTACGTTACATTTTTAGGAGAAGAGTAATGGCGTAATGAATCATGAATTTGCCGAGGTTTACTTAGTCGGTGGAGGCTCTCCGCGTCTGTCTCACGAAGGGGGTTTGTGTTGCGGTTCCTCCTGTGGAAATTTTCGTCCGCCATATACAAGGGCAGATTCCGAAATTGCAGCGCCGGCCTGTATATTAGCCTACATGAAAAAAGAAAAAAAAAAGAAAAAAAAGTCTGGAAGACTGAAAAAAAGGGTTGGACGACTATGAAGTTACGCTGAGAAAAGAGACTGGAAATTACGCAGGAGAAAAATTGCCATGTGAAGTAAAATCAGTATCAGAGCCGGCTTCACCGCAGCTCCACACTGTGTACCACTGGTGCACATGACTATACGTGACACTTTAATAGCATTTATGACCATTAATCTATTATCGTGATGCATTAGTCAATGCAAAACTATTACAGTCTCTCGGTTTCACACGCCTTCAAGCTTCATCTGTGTTTTCTTTCTATTTTCACTCTTCCTGATGTCAAAGAAAACATGAAACTTTTCATAAGATGCTCAAATCAACCTAGAGTTTCTCGGCTGCTCCTTGTGTATAAATAAAACAGAAATTACAACCTACAACAAATCATTTCTCAAACCAATGCACTGCAGCCGGTCAGTACAAAACTGACACTTATAGAAGGGTTACTTGTCAAGAGCAAGGTTTTGATCGGCCAACACATTCTCATTTCAAACCCCACTTTCAGAATTAACAATGATTTTTTTTTTGTTTCAAACAGTTCAGTTTTTGTTTTTAAGAGAATCAAAAAGTTTATTTGCTATTTGTCATGAAATTAAACTGTCATAATTTGCGTGTATATGTTACAAATGCTGATAATAGATTAGATAAAAAGGTGCAGACACTATCAATATTCAGAGCATAATTGTGGAATTGTTTTCAAACTGTTTAGCCGTCATGAATTAATATTTAATCCTTTAATCAATGGTTTAGTTATCAACATAATCAGTCCACGGATTAGTTGGTGAGCAATCAGCCCACACCTATGAAATAAAAGAACTGCAACAGCAAAGAGAAAGAGGGAATCTGCTGCATTTATTCACTATCATTTTATTGTTTTCCTTGTCATGTAATTTGTTCATGTCTATAAAATACCATCAAAAGATCAACATGACAACGTGTTCCTAGTTCTATATGTGTGTAATAGCAGCATGGGTTATGTATTGTTATGTGTGCAGTCTTTGTGTTTGCATTTTGAAACTGATCCTGTATATTGAAGACCTTCCTTTTCAATGCGTATAAATAAAAATTTTTTTTAAAAAAGAGAATAATATATGTAAATAATCACCAGTTTTCTTACTGAGTTGTTACTTTCCTGACAAACTATTTCTAACTTATCTGTGTTGAGATCAGCGTGGGACCAGTCGTTGCCTGTCAGTTCCATATGAGTATACAAGCACTGAAAGGCAAAGAAAATCCACAAACCCACATGGCATCTGGACCAAAGAAGCCATGACAGGGTCTGTGGGAGAGCCTGAACTAAAAGTAGTGAAGGCATTATGCAGCACAATACGATGCTTTTTAAGAAATTCATTCTAAATGCTCTGTTTGGTGTAAGTAAACAGTGCAAATCAGCAGAAACACAACATCCCCACCATGAATCTGTGATGAAAGCAGCTGCTGATGCCACTCTGCAGTGGGGCCCCAGAGGCTTTGTGGCGGTAGGGGGTCAAACAAATGAGCGAAAGCATGGGGAAAGTCCTGAAGGTAGAAACCCGCCGCAGTCTGCAGAAATCTAACATGAGTGAACATTTGGGGTTTTTTTTCAGCGAAGCAAGGATAAGTGTTAGTGGTACGAAGCACCCTGCCTCAGATCCTTATTCTGTCAAGATTCACAGAACTTTAACAAAAACTGCTTTTTTTCCTGGTTTTCCTGAAAAATATGACGGAGCCTGATTAGTCTTGCAATGAAGAAATGTAGTGAATTGCATCTGCACTAGGAGGAAAAATCCACTTACACTTAAACCAAGAGAGAACTATACCTGCTAAGATCATTAGTCTTATTTCATAGGAGTGGCATTATTTTATGCTTAATAACTGAAAACTTCTCTCGTGTATTTTAATTTTTTCAGATTATATGACATGAATGACAATGAAACAAGATTTCACTTAGATTCAGAAGAACTTTGTGTGAGATTCATAGAAATAATTTATATGGAAATAATATAATAATAATAATCAGACAGGTTTTCATCTATTAAGTTGCTTCGAGCCTACAGCAATCTATTTAGTTAATAGTTATTGTTTTCTTTGTTTATAATTACCAAAAAAATAATATTTTCACTAATTGCAAGTGTTTGTATTGTAATTCACAGCAGTGAAGTATTTACTGTCAACTATGAGTGATGTTCTGTTTTGACTAACTTCCTGTGGAGCCCTGAACCTCTGCAGAACCTGTCAGTGCATTTACCACCTGTGTCCAGCAGAGGGCGTTAGAATACCAGGAAACAGGCCCCAGTGCTGCTACTGACGACTGACCCGTGAGTGACTGCATCTTTACATTAATGGCAGCTCTATTCCACTCTGTCTCCCTCTGCTGCTTATGTTTTGTAAAAAAAAAAAAAAAAAAAGTCTGACCCATCTCATCCCAACGCCTGAAACACATTACAGCGCAAACCCCATTTCTAGTGCAATTGAAAATCTTTCCAAAATAAAACTAAAACCTGACATTTCACTAATTCACTGTTTAACTGACAAAAGTGCAGACTTTCATTATTTTTACTGACCAACTTAACTTTGTTTTAGATTTATTTTAGTTTTAGACTGTTTTATATGTACTTTATTGATCCCAAACTAGGAAACTGCAGTACAGCAGCAACATTACTTTCAATAAAATAAAAAAAACCCCACATGAGCACAGAGTACACTAAACATAATAAATTAGAAGTATAAAAACAGACCTTGATTAAAAAAAAAAAGGTTCAAAACATCAGACAGATGAGTTATTGTAAAGTGAAATGACATGTGGCAGGAAAGATTTCCTGTGTTTGTCAATTTTGTAAACATAAATGAACGTAGATTTGGATGCAATATGCTCCAACAAAGCTGGGACAGAGACATATGTCCCACTGGTTTGCATCACCATTCCCTTTCATTACATTTATACTATAATAATATTTGGGAGCTGAGGACACTAATTGTTGAACTTTTCCAAGTGGATTTTCGTCTCTTCTTAGTTAACATGCATATCAGTCCACAGTGACCGTTGTCTGATTGTCCTCTTCATGATGTCCAGATGTTTCCAATAGGAGACAGATGTGGACTGCAGACAGGACAGTCCAGGACCAGGTCTCTGTGACTATGAAGACCCACTGTTGGCACTGGTGCAGGACTAAGCTTGGCATCATCCTGAAGAAATAAACACAGACCTGAGGGAAAAGAAGCCCACAGGACGCTGTGTCTACACTGGTCATTACATCAGTCACTGGTTAAAGTTTCTCCTGCTCATCATCATCACTGCGTCTAGAAATGCAAACGGAAACTGTATGATACAAAGGCAAATATATATCAAACACCGTTACGCTCTTTAGACTCCAGCTAATCTCAGATAGACTTGTGTGTTTTTTCCCTGGACAAATTCCATCCACTCTATAATACAATGTAGATGGTGAAAGACTAAAATTAATTACAATTTTCAATTGATAAATGTTCCTTTTTGCACTGATTTATAATTCCCTCACAACGTTTGGCATAAAATGTTGAGCCACAACTCACCCATACTAATACATCTGTTTTTCTATTTTGTTTTTCCATTTTTACAAAACATTTGTGCACATTACAGTACAGAAATAACTACAAACCCTGTGGACCTTGAAATATTATTGAACATAGCAGACACAGAGAATTTAATCTGTTATGAAGTTAAGTTATAAACATAAGTTATTGGTTCAGGTTGTTGAAGTGTGTTCCTTTGTTCTTCTTTCTTCTTCTGTCATATATTCTTCACTGGTGGTGTGTTTCTGCTGAAGGCCATACCCCATACATCTGTCTGACTGATATATCTGTCATGGTTGTTGTTGGCTTATACTGTACATGTACATGTTCACTACACAAAGCAACAACAGACATACGCAGAGTTTTTAAAAATAGCTACCAAAACATTTCCATTTTAATGACTTGAAACACTATTTACTGGAGAAGAGGCTAAAATATAGAGAAAAATATCACAAAATATCAGTATTAATGTGGCTGGGGCTTAAGTCTGTGGTAGAGCCTGTTTTCCATTAACCTGAGAACTGTGGAACTTGACACAACAGTGTTACTTGTATCTCGAGCTGCAGCTATTTATTATTCTTATATTGATTATTTTCTTCAATTTGATTTGATTAAACAATTATTTGAATAGGCAAAAAAAACCCTGTAAAAATATGAAACAGATGTGTCAGACTTGAAAATGACAAACAACTTGTCCTTTATTCCAGAACCAGCTGAAATAACAACCACAAAAAGGATAAAAGTTAAAGAATATAGAAAAAAATAGAAATAACAATAACAAAACAAATATTTGTAATGTTTGTGTTAAAGCTTTAAAGTTTAAAGGAGTAAGTGATGGTTCCAATGTAGAAAAGTGAACATATAGACATTTTCTGCCTTTTGTCCTCGTCTCTTCTAAGCTATGCTCTATGTTGCTTGTGTTGATCCTGGTGTCATCTGCATCACAATAAGCGTCTGTGTGAAACACGACAGTGGAACCGATGTTTAGTGGCAGCGAAATTAAGGAAACGAAGCTTCGATTCAAGAAAATTGTAATCAAATAAATTTTTTAATCGATTTGAGTCAATTAATCATTTCAGCTCTATGTGAATCTATAAACTTTCCAGTCTTATTTTGTGTCTCTTCCAACTTTTAAAACACACCTCAGCTTTAGTTTTTATTGCATGTCCAAAAACAAGGCCCAGTTTTTCTGTAAATGGTGCTGTAAATTTGTGCATACCATTCAAACCAGTAATGTGATTTCTCATAAAGGTTAGTTAACTGTTTCTGAGAGAAAAGACTTTTTAGTCCAATGTAAAATCAGTTTCTGCATCCAGTCTCAGTTACCGGGGGAAAGAGCCATCATGGCCTCCCTAATTTTGCAAAAACACTCTCTCATTTTTCTTTTCTGCCTTTTTCACAGTTCAAGGTTGGTCCAACCTCTTCATAACCTACTTTATTTTGGTGAATATTCCTTCGAGTGGTAGAAAAATCAACAGGTAAAGTGGTGGCTGACAACAAGGGTGCTATTTTTTCCTCTGTGACCTACTTGGGCGTGAGAGCTGCCAGACCTTACAGCATCCTCACAAACTCTGCCTAAATTAGGAGACGCTTCCTAGAACTTTGATGGTACAATAATGTAGGTCTGTCACACATCTGACACAAATAACAGGCAAAACAGAGCAGTGACTTACTGTGCAAGATGAAAAGACTAGAATGAAGAGTTTGTTATCATTTGTTTTGGTCTCACCTGTGTATGCCACAAATATTGTCAGCTCTCCACAAACTCTAAAGAAAAATAGAGCTGGACATATGTATGAGTGTGTTTTGTATTTGCAGTTATCTGTCCATATCCCTGTGTAAACACAACACGTGTCTTTATTTAGGCTGCAGTGCAGAGTGATGAGAGCCTTCATCTAGTGTTCATAACAGTTCTCCAGCTCCAGCCTGGTCAGTAAACACAATAATGGTCAGTTGTCTCTGTTGTGCCTTAAAATACCCAGTGCATGGGTCATTATGGTTCAAGAGGTCATCTTTCACCTAATACGTATTGTTAGTGCAAGAAAACAGTGATTGTTGACTGACCACGCACAAATAAAATGTGTAGGCTGTTGTTCTATTCAATGTCAGCGGTAATTGCAGGTTTTTGTCACGGGTCAATCAAAGGCCTCTGGGATCAGCCAGTGCAGCGTGTTATTTGGAAAGAGCTTCATTTCTGACGCTGACCCCGGAGACAGAAATAGACTGTTTTTGTTTCTCCATGAGAAATGTAAAAACAAGCAGAGGTTGACTTTAGACCCAGCATATTATGAAAGAAGAACACAAGGAACAGGTGATGTTAATATGTATGTAGCCACCGCGTCTAGAATATGACCAGGAAATCAATGGAGGTTTATGTTAAAAGAGTCAGAAGTGTGTCGTTGTAGGGAACGTGTTTATCTGAGGAAAGTGAAAACATAATTCCTCACTCAGTGCATCCTCAAGAGCTATATATCGTTAGCCTCGAAGCATAATTGCCTAACTCATACTTTATGGACGAAAGTATTGGGACACGTTGAATTCAGATGTTTCTTTTCTAACAGGGGTCTGGGATACGAAACAATAATGACAAATGTCATAATATAGTTTTATATTGGGATAAATATCATGTTGACTATTAATATTGATGTTTATATGTCAAGTCAGCATGAACAGAACATCTTACAGCTGTAGACATGATGTGTGTTCCAATATTTTTGTCCACATAGTTTATAAACATCAATATTTCCTGAAAGTTTAATGGGAGATTTTTATTCCTCAGTGAGATGTGAAGAAAGTAGATGGTTAGTTGTGGCAGAAAATTATTTAATCAGAGCACAAAAAATATTTTAGAAATTTTGAATTAGAACATTTAAAATTATAGTCATGGATAAAAAAATATATATATCAATGTTGAGAGAAATGAAGTAAAAACCATCTCTGAGGTATTTTGGAAGCAAAGATAACAATTTAAACCAAAGCAATGATATTTATTACAATATAAAACTACACTGTATGGACAAAAGTATTGGAACATGTTGAATTCAGGTGTTTCTTTTCTAACAGGGGTCTGGGATACAAAACAATAATGACAAATGTCATAATATAGTTTTATATTGGGATAAATATCGATAAATTGTTATCTTTGCTTCCAAAATGCCTCAGAGATGGTTTTGACTTCAATATTGATTTTTTTTTTTTATCCATGACTATGATTTCAAATATTATACCTGTAAATTTCTAAAATATTTTTCGTGCTCTGACTGAATAATAATTTTCTACCACAACTAACCATCTACTTTCTTTACATCTCACTTGGGGAGAAAAATCTCTCATTAAACTTTAAGAAAATATTAATGTTTATAAACTATATGGACTAAAATTTGGGACACATCATGTCTACAGCTGTAAGATGTCTTGTTCATGCTGATTTGAGATATAATCATAAATGTTAATAATCAATATGATATTTATCACAATATAAATCTATATTATGATATTTGTCATTATTGTTTTGTATCCCAGACCCCTGTTAGAAAAGAAACACCTGAATTCAACATGTCCCAATACTTTTGTCCATTTGTGTATGAGTTAGGCAATTATGCTATGAGGCTAACAATATGAGGAGACATTTTACTGATTTACATTTTTTATTTTATTTTGAAAATGTCCCAAATTAAAATATGGAGCAAAAAGATTTTATTACTGTACATCGTCTGCCTTAAGGTAAAATATTTGAACCTCTTCTCATGACATGATTGTGACAATGTGATTTATTCTATTATTTACATAAAGCATAACTGGTGAAAGGTGATTACTGATGTGTATAAATAGGAATAAAAAGAATAATGTGTCTGAAAACTGTATGTATGGCTACCCTTTTTATTATAAAAATTACTTATGATTTCTCAAAACCATGCAAACAAAGAGTGATGTAAGAGAAGTAAAAGTCATGATGCAAGAATAAACAGTGAATTTGACAGCACTCTGAAGCATATTTGTACTTTGAAACACTAAAACGCAACTTGTAACCCGTTCTATTTTACACAAACATACTGCTTTGTCTATTTCAAGACAAATGATCATGTTCTTTTGGAGCCACAGGTAATCACAGGTTCCTGCTGCTGTTTTCCTCCTCACATGAGTCCAAACTATAACAAGAGTAAAGCAACAAAAACAAAAAGCTTATAATTGCAGTGCCACTAGCTCTACACTTACCTATTGTGTGCATCCGATCAGGGAAAGAAAGGTGAGTAATGTAATTGCAGTTATGACAAGGTGCTATAAATGGCCTAAACCTACATAATTGTGGTTGAGAAGTTCAGGAAGGTTGAAGACGCTAAGAATACAACATGTAGTGATCGAGCAGTAAACCTCTGCTGCCCACAGTGACACTGTGGATGTGATTACAGCAGAGCCCTTTCTCATGTTAATTATAGTTATTCACTTTCCTCTACACGGCTGCTGTTTTTACATTCGGTCTCTGCAGTCGAGGCCACAACCTAAAACCATCATGAGCGAAAAAATAGGGAAGAAAAAACAAACGTCTGAATGAGATTTCATGAATACTACCATTTGTGTCATTGTCTGATGACTTTTACTGTGAACACGTTGAACTCCTTCTGATTAATAATGTGAGGACTTACAATGAAGTTTCATTCATTTATGTCCCTTTATGCCTCATTTTCTCTAGGAGATAAGGAGTAGGTCCACGTCTTAATGATACATTGACAAATACAAAATCAAATAAAATAGATCACCTTAATGATGAAGTGGAGTTATGTTTTTTTTTTTTGTTTTTCTGCGTGATGCGATTATTTCTCTGAAGAATCCTTGATTTTAGTAATACGAGTCATTTTTCCCTTGAATTACTAGTCATTGTTATAATTATTTTAGGCGTGTGGATTGACCCTTTCATGTATTGTCAGTTAAACTCTATTTTAGGTCAGTTTATAATAATAAAGTTCTCCAAACCACTTGGTTGTATTATCAGTAGGTGTTCACTATATGTAATTTCCGAGCTTTGTGAGAGTAACAGACATTTATAATGCATATATGAAAATCTTCAGAAATGCAAAAACAACATGTGTATAGGAAACTGATGCAATATATCTGTGATTTGCAAAAAAAAAAGAAAAATCACAACAACACTGCAAACAACAGTAAAAACGACAATGAAAACGGTGTAAAAAAAACCAAAAAAACAAACTGTCTATTTTTATAGCAAGTCAGTCTCACTGCTCAGTTTTGCCCCCCATTACCCCAGTGGCAGGAGGTACATTGAGCATGCTCAGTCTATGGGAAGTTCAAGGTCTATTCTCTCAGAGAATTTTTTCCTATTGAGCAAACGGTTGAATTTTTTTGAATATTTAAAATAAATCATACATGCAGAACGAGCACCACAGACACATCAGGGGCTAAAGGGTTAACATCTTATTTGTCACCACTGTGACTTAATCGTCCTTTTCCTTCCTTTTATGCTGGTGTCCACATATGTGGACATCTAAATAACTCTTATAAAGACCATAATTTCATAAATAATATAAGATTTCAGTTTTAGTACAAAAAAGTCATCATCGTTAATCATTTTTCCTATAACGCATGCTTAAAAGGGTTAAAGAAATGCACTAGAAGCATATCTTGTAGTGACTATTTACACTGACATATGGATAGACCTAAAAAGACAAAGGATGAGATGTGACAGATTCAGTTTTATTGTAATATTAGGCAGAGGTGGCAAAAGTACAGATACTCCAACAGAAGTACAGATACTTACAGATATGTGCAAAACAGACTAAGGTGGTGTTTGGTAAAAGGCACATCTGAAATTTACCCACAGAATAAATGTGGGCCTTTTTGGGTAATGGGTCATTCAACTAAAATATGTTAAAACTGAAGAAATGTGTTTGTTTTGAAAAGTAAAGGAGTCGAAAGTACAGATATTTGTGTTAAAATATAGTAAGTGAAAGGAAAAAGCTGCCAAAAAACAGACATTCCAGTGAATAACAGGTGTTTAGAACCAAATAAAATCCTAGCATTACATGGCAAACTGCATTTCCTTTCTCTGCCTTTAGGCTTGTGTTATATCTAAGATGTCTTCATGATAGGATTTAGACGTGACAGATTTAACTTTCTCAGCTTTAAAGAAACATTTACCTGAGTGGAGTTAAACGAGAATAACTTTCTAAAGTATGTTCAAGAAGTCAAAACTAATCAATACATAATTCTTTTTTTTTAACTCTCCACCATCATGTAATGCTTTCATTATCTTCTCACAAAAGCTGTTCAAGTCCACAATGTCCGCATCGCACACTGAGTTCAAGTCAGGCCACGCTGTTCTTTTATTCGTCTTCCTTTTCTTTTTCTCTTTCTCTGAGTCATTTTTGGGACTATTCAACTGAACATCTGCAAAGAGACACGTACAGTCAGTCTGGGGATATGTGTTGATGAAAATGAGAGTAAATGTGCACATCAATAAAGCATCACAGTACTGTGCTCTGAACATCAGCGGTAAACAGAAAAATGATGTCTTCAGCTTCATTAGGGGTCACTGAGGTCACCGCATAAATGAACAAAGTGCACTAATAAATGAACTGAATTTCATTTATTGCCAACAGTAACAATGAGCAAAATGTACGTTCCTGTGTTTCCATATAGAATAGTGAATGAACTTTCCAGAAATTACAGATGGAAAACCAAAAACAAATAGTCAAGAATGATGTGCTTTTTAAATTTGCTCCTCAGGCGCTTGATATGGCAAGCTCACTGCTCCTAGTCTGCAGTGTGTGGTGTGATGCTACATGTTCTAGTGATGGGTTAAGTGCAGAAGGTCAGTTTCAGTGTGTGGTGCACGTCTACATGTGTCATCTATATACTGACAAAATAAATAATCTTCATCTTTGTTTAAATGGCTGTGAAAACACTTTTGTGCCCTGCTCTATCTATAGTATTTACTACATTGCTTTACTTCAGTGCCTGTTCTCCTGTGTGCTTCAATGAAATGATGACAATATTAACATGTTCCAGACATACAACAGACTGTTCTTGTTTAAGTTAGTACCACTTGGATTTGACCAAGCCAATAGTCCCAGATCCTTCCAGGTGATAGTTACTACAGTCATGCAACAATATGTTTAAGATGCAACAAGTTTTTTAACCCTTTAACTGATGCAGTAGCTTCTGATTTCTGAAACAACCATCAGAGCATAAAGGCTGGACTGAAGTTGATCCTGTTCCAGAGCGATGGGCACATCTGAGTGAGAAGAGAAGTGGATGAGTGGATAAAGTGATTACCCATCATGCCTATTGCCTACAAGTCGGACGGACGGACGGATGGACAGATAGAACGTAAGTAGGCACAAGAAATTACTCATTTAAACAGGACTCTCCAGTATAATGAAGGAAATAAATCAACCAAAAAAGAAAAACAAGTGTCACACAATGTATAATTATTTCATTGTAGCTCTTTAACAATACTTTATGTCTGAAAAGAGTATGAAGAAGCCGATCTTATATTGTCCAACCCCAATTTTACATGACTTGACTAATCAGCTAATGCATACACTCCATATAAAGAATAGGTCATTAAATTACAAAAAAAAAAGAGTGAATATGACACGTCATTTGAACACATGGATTTGACCACCAGAGAGTCCAGACCTGAACCCCAGTGAGAATCTTTGGATTGGACTGTGGTGGAGAAGATACGATGGTTCATCTCTCCCTTTACCGATATCACATCTGAGCGAACGACAATGGAACCATGGATGTAAAAAATGTTAGAACATTTATTGTGACACTGCATAAACATTGTGTGGCAGAAGCAAAACCATGGCAGTGACTGGGCAGCGTATGTAAATATAGGATTAGTAAACTGTTATCCATCCATTTTCTGAACCCACTTTATCCTCACTAGGGTCACTTAATTGTAATGAACGATGTAGGAGGGAGGAATAACCTTATGTTAGAGACAAAAAGTGAGTATAAAAACACCCTAAATATGTTTAGAACTGCAAAGGAACTATACTCTGTTAATTTTTATTCTTTTTTAATGTCCTGATTTCAACCCTCCTCCTTTATCCAGGCTTCTTGACTAGATAAAGTGACCCAAAAGAGACATTCCAGAGGAGTTACTTAGGTTAGGTATTCATTTGTTTAGTTTTTAGTTTCATTTACTTCAGTTTGGTTTGGTTTTTAAAATTCCAGTCCAATTAGGAGACTACAACAAGTCACAGTAAAACATTTTTATCCACAACATTTTTAATTTTCAGTCTATATTAACAATCTAAATGAACCAAAAAGAGACAATAGAGAAAACTGTCAATGTTAATGGGAGTGATTTGTATTCAGTGATTTGTTTCAGACAAAGAACAATATGTGTTTCCATATCAGAGTCTCCAAAAGTCTCCAATAACACCAGATGTGTCACTAGTTGCTTTTTGATAAAGAGTCTCTCAAGGGGTCTGAATAATTACTAAATATACCAACAAAGTTGCTATATTTAGTTGCTAGGTGTTTTTTGAAAATAAAAGCTGCTCACTGGGCTGTCACTTAATGGATGCCTCTGGCCCACCTTATGGCCCACAGGCCTATGAGAGATCATGTGATCACACTTAGAGACACTCTTAGGCACCCACAGGAAGCTTGAAATTCTGCCCCACGTGGTAAAGTCGTTGTTTACAGGGCAACCTTTGACCTGACCCAGACAGAGCAGAGGTCACGACTGTTGACAGGAGACACGCTGTCTGACCTTTTACCAGACGACGACAGCTGATGACACAACATGGTGAATGGACAAACTGCACCAGAGATACATGAGAGATAGACATTAAAAACAATATTAGTTGTCTGTTTAGTTGTGGCTGAACTTTCTGTATGAGTTTCACAACATTTATGAAGAGGAGTGGTTATGACAGTTTCACCCCTAAATGTCTGAACTACTGTAAACTCTGTGACCCTTAAGATTTGCTCTTACACTGCATGTTTAGGAGTGGAATGTGAGCCGTATTTCCCGTTACAGATTTGTTTACAGATGGTGCAATCTGGTGCATTTTTAACTTCCTCCATCTTAGATTTGTTGTACCGTATTTTTCGGACTATAAATCGCTCCGGAGTATAAGTCGCATCAGTCAAAAAATGCGTCATGAAGAAGAAA
>JAPQRQ010000005.1:46888005-46919974 GCA_037367365.1 Apogon talboti
ACCTCTACCCTAACCCTAACCCAAACCCTACCCTTAACCATACCCCTACCCCTAACCCTACCTCTAACCCATTCCCCGAACCCTAACCCTACCATAACCCCTAACACTAACCCTACCATTACCACTAACTCTAACCTTAACCTTACCCCTACCACTACCCCTAACCTTAAACCTACCCCTAACCCTACCCTTAACCCTACCCATAACCCCTAATTCTAACCTTAACCCTACCCCTACCATTACCACTAACCCTAACCTTAACCTTACCCCTACCACTACCCCTAACTCTAACCTTAAACCTACCCCTAACCCTACCAGTACCCCTACATTTAACCCTAACTCTAGCTCTACCCCTAACCCTGACCCTACCTCTACCCTAACCCTAACCCAAACCCTACCCTTAACCATACCCCTACCCCTAACCCTACCTCTAACCCATTCCCCAAACCCTAACCCTACCATAACCCCTAACACTAACACTAACCCTACCCTTAACTCTACCCCTACCCATAACCCCTAACTAACCCTTAATAGTTGTACATGTATGAGAGTATGATGTTACGTGTGAAACCAAGTATGATTTACTGCCTAAAGGGCCTCTCATACATACTCCTTCTTTTGCATAAATTGAAGTCTGACTTGTGATTCTTCTTTCAGAATGCATCTATTCCTGTGTTCGTCTTGTCCATAAAGGTGTGCACATAAGCCACTTCTCCTGCTGAAGTAGCACTTACTCATAGAAAACCTTTTTGTCTTTGTCTTTATCCTTTCAACCAGTCATCCATGCGGTTCAGAAAACTTTTTGTTTGTTTCTGGCAAATTACAAAACTGATTCTAGTACTATCAGAGGCACCGTTAACTAGTCTCACAGCATCATCATCTGACAGCACACACTATATATAAATATTGTACGTCACCTATTGGTTTCTGAACTAAACCAAAACCATCGGTCAGAACTGGAATCAGAATCATTCTTAAAATCAATAAGGAGATAATACTTTTTGAATTGGCTACTTCACTTTTTTTTTTTACTTTTACTTTAATACTTTTTAAAGTCTGTATTATTACCTCTATAATTTATGCACTTTCATCTTTATTTCTTTCGATTTTCTGAAAACTGATTATTCTTTGCCATGAAAATAAATAATTCTTTGAAAATGGCTGTGTTCATCATGTATGACATATAGAAACAGACAACCATTTACACTTGCAATTCAGAGAAATCAATAAACCCATTAATAATTTTTCTGCAGCAGGTGTTAAATATATTCTGTCTCTCTGGGTCCAGTTGACATAAGGCAGCAGTATTACATGAACACCACATTAATCTACATTTGTTTTATGCAATAATAATGTAAGCCAGGGTTGAAGGAATCCATTGTGTTTAAAACAGGTTTGAGTAATCTAATGGGAAATGTTACACTCTCTCACTCTCCAACATGGCCTAGAATTTGTTCTGTTCATAGATGTTGTGGGAATGCAAAGTATTACCTGGGTCAAAGAATTCCTAGTAATCTGTCTGCTTTTTGTTTCCACCTCAAAGTTCCATACAATTTTTTCAAACGAGGCTCGGTCACTTGAAGTCACCGACTGCTCAAAGTCCTGCTAAATGTCTTTTGAGCATATTTGGTGTACGTTCGATGAGGTCCAGGCTGTTTGAATACGGTCTTTAACAAATTTGGATGGACAGACAGATCATTTTATGTCATAGGAACAAGACGAATATGCTCAGCTGGGCTTGAGCCGAATAGCATATTTGGCAAATGGACCTCGTTGTGTGTCTGGTTCTCGTAGCTTCTCTTTTTTTGCTCCATTTTCCAAATGATCAAAATAAAAGAAAGTGAAGCTTGTCAAAATGCAATAAACAAGTTTGCACCTGCACACTGGCTATAGTGGGTGAACATAAGTGTGGAACGCTACAAGTGTGTTCCATCAGTCACCGTTCTTTGGCACAAAGCCCCCCCCAACAGAATCCCGGGAATCTGAAAAGTCCCAACCCCCCACCGGGAAGTTTTTCAGGGACGTTTTGGGGTACAGGTAACGTCTTTTATTGGGTAATTTCAGTTGAAACCAGGTTTTTCTATGTTCCTGTGGTGGAAAAGCTGCTCTTGGGGGTCTTGGTGAGCCATTAGAAGAAGTGTAATCAGAAACAACATTTTACTCATCAAAGTATAGTTACATTTTATATTCCCTTTCGAAATGTTATAAAGTAACTCACAGACTTCAAGTCATTAATTTGCTGTAAAAAAAAAAAAAAGAAAAAACAAGAACTATTATATTATTATACTACGTGATCCAAAATAAAGGAGATAGAGGTGAGATCTGAGGCTGAACAGTGACTGTAATGTAGACCCACTATTTGGTACAAACAAGTTACAATTGTGCATGTTTTATGAAGTGTTTACAATGTTAAAACTTTCATATAAATCCTTTATAAGTCTACTCTTATTATAAAGCGCTATCAGTGACCTTTTTGTACATTGTCTGTCTAAATATAACCCCTCTGGTTCTAATAAGACCACCGGGAAAAGGCAGACTATCACATTCCCCTTCCTTCCTCTGTCTGTTCCTTTTTATAAAGTCCCCTCTTTTGGCAACAGTGACGACATTTGCTAGTGCTAGTGAGTGACATGTTAATGATGGAAAACTCTGACAATACCCGGCACGAGGCAGTTAATTGGCCATGTGCAAAATGTTCCACAATAAATGGAAGTGGGGGCCCCTCAGCTCCTCCAGACCAGGATCTACTTTATACTCATCCAGGCTGAGGACTTGACACACTTAGACTTGTAGCCTATTAGCCAAATGACCGCAAAATGAAAGTATGACAGACGAGATGAGGAGGCGTCATCAGAGGGTGGTGTGACTACTGTGTGAGGCCAGAAGAAAGCAGTCTTCTTCAGGAAACGCTGTGTTTTTTCAGGCCTGTGCTTTTCTTATTTGTGTGAGTGAGACTTGACACAGTGGTGTAAAGATAAGTGACTCCACTCAAGCAGTACATAGAGCCAACAGCAAACAAACACACACATCCCCTCCTACATGGCAAACAGGATTCAGGGGTCCGCTGAGGCCAGGGGAGAGATGTGATGTTTCCTTTGTAAACCTGCCAAGAGTTGAAAGGATAGGCTGGTCGGAGAATTAAGGATTAATCAAAGCTTAAGCCCCTTTGCTGCTGCACAGATAGATGAGAGACAAGAAGGGGAAGGTCCACAAATGCCAGTCCTCTGAGTTTATGGTACTGCACACTGTCAAAAAACAGACCAATGTGTAAAATATACCTGGATTCAGGATTTAATTATAGAAATTAATGGAATACATTATCAATAATGATGTTGTCATTAGTGTGTAATAACACAGAAATGAGCATCAGAGTAATGTTAGAATCATCTGTTTGTGTCTACTAGTGGCAGTTTGTGCATTTAGTACCTGGGCCTTCACTGGGGACTTAGGGTTAGGGTTAGACTTAATTCACCTCTTAATACCAACACTATGAAGTCACAATTATAGAATCCATCAGTACTTAAATATACCATTATTACCAAAGCAAGAAACCCAGTTAAGACAACTCCAAACCTCTACACTACAACCACAACTGTACATGTACATCATCTGGAGCAGTTCAGAAGTAAAATTTATCTAATAACATGACAAAAACATACAACATTTAAATAAAAATCATCCTATCCTACTCACCAGAGATGCTCATTATTTATATACAAAATCCAACCTCATTTCTTTGTGCTTGAAGACTTCATTGATTCTGTGCATTTCAGTTCCATCAATAAGTTATTTTTTATGTCCATGGAGGCCATGGAGCATCTCCTCTGTCCAGTCGTATTCCAGACATCCAGACATTTCTATTCTCTTGAGGACAAAGAATGTCTGCTCAACCAGCTAGCTACCATTGGGATTGACTGACCTCTCCTCACGATGTCTGGCTTTTCTGGAAAAGTCTACCTCAACTGTATTAATAGTTCAGTTCAATTCAAGTAAATGAGCTTTACTGGTATGAATCAAAAAGAATATTGCCAAAGCTATATCAAATAAATTTTGCTTGTACCATCCAATCAGAGGAAGGATAAATGCTGACGACATCATGGACTAGCTAGCTGGGCCTGTGAGGTGAAACTGAAATCTGATTGGTTAAAGAAACAGTCCTGATGCTATACAGTTTAAGTTACGTGGGCCTTTACTAGTGATTCTGAAGGCCCAGGGCAGATTAGATTAACCCTGGCAACATATAGAGACTGAAATCTGATTGGACAAAATATCTTACATCCACATACACATACTGGAGGCAATGTAAGCCAAGAGAAACACTAAGAAATGAAGAGAATAGTCTATTTGGAACAAATTTATACAATTTTATGGAGCAAATATTGGAACTTAGGTTGTAAATGTTTAGGCCAGCACAGAAGGCCATGCTGGCCCTGACGGCCCACCACTTTTGACCACACAGGCAGTCTGCTATGTCTGTGTGGTAGAGGACTCGTTCTATTGTTTGGTTTAAAGCAGGTGGCATCTAGTGTTAAGGTGCATTCACCCTGTATCTATGGTAAAAAACATCCTTTTTTGCAGCCACTGTAGCTGACAATGAGAAGTGGTATCCAATTATTTCCAATCTGCAATGTCACCACTAGATATGACTAAATGTGAACCTGAACCCTTAACGTCTTACCTCAGGGAGAAATAAGGACACCTGGAACAGATGTGAAAACAGAATGTGTAAACCCAGAGCTCAGTATTTCAGTCTGTTATTGACGTGTATTGATCATCCGTTCCAACCACTTCTATAGTCACTGTCCAAAATTTGCAGCATTTGCTAAAAAAATAAAATCTTATTGTGAACTTAATAAAAAGACAAACTCACCGTTATAATGCAGTAGGTGCAATATACATTTGAATATTTTTTTCTAATATCATGTTATTGCTATAAAGGTGAGTTGAGGCGGGTTAAGAAGTACAAATACTTTGCTACTGTACCTAAGTAGGGTTTTCAAGTATCTGTACATTTGTGGAATATTTATGTATTGAGTATTTAACACAAAGATCTCTATTTTCTACACATTCAGTTTTCAAAACAGGCTTGTTACTTTAGTTCAGAGCTCAAAATCGATTAACCCAAACAGTCACTCTATTTGGCACCAAAATCAGTTCCTGATCTAAAATGTTTAATAACCTCTGAAACACTAATCCTATCAATACATGTCAATAATTGGTGTATGCAGTTTGTCATCTTTTCATGGTCATCAGTTATGACCCATTTGGATGTTCAGAGGCTCCCTAGCATGGGCGCCAGAAGCAAAAAAAAATGTGGGTAGGAGAAATTAAAGAGGGGAGTCTGGGGGTCTTCCCCCAGAAAATTTTGTAATGAGTATTCTGGTGCATTTTAACAGGTGGTTTACTTTTATCTAGCTATAGAAAGAGAAGAAATACCCAGTCAGAAGAGAGAAGTGTCTGTCTGCCATCAGGAGAGACCACTGGACACCAGACCTCACTCCAGACTGAGCAATGACACACTGATCTCAATAAATGGCCTTGTATGTCACAACAGTTCTTGTGGCATTTGGCGTGGGAGACCTACGCATTTTCAACCTTTCCCGTGTTATTCAACACCATTTGATAGTGTGTCAATTGACACCAAGATCTCCGGTTCACATAACCCTAACCCTCAGTGTGTGGTATTTGACAACGACACAGGTTGGACAGGGGGCTAATAACGGCCTGAACATACACACGGATAGCCTACCTTAAAATACCTACAGATAGCCTGGCAATTAAAAGTGACGTGTATATTTACGCCAGTCATGATATCACGTTGCAGAGATCAATCACATCTATTTGATCACCAACTCCTGAACAGTCTTCTGTCCTGTTCCAGGACATAGACGGTATCATTTTAAACACCCATGTCCACAGCTCCCTCATTAATGCACCTCCACTTGTTGTACATGAAATTAAAGCTAACAAACTCGTCTTCCCGAATATATAAACCATTCCGAAGTGCAACAGCAACACCACATACACAAAAGGTTGTTTTCCAAAAAAGCTAAATGTGAATAATGTGTCTTTTCTTACTTTTGAAGGTTGTCTGCAGATCAAACATCCATCCATCCAACAAATCTGGTCTGGTTTTCCTCCTAACAGTCCAGCGAATATAATCCAGTAGAGTATTTAGGTCCAAAACACACGGAAGGTCCACAAAGGCACAGAAACAGCATGAATATTTGTCCAACCTGAGATCAATGTTGGTGATTTTTTCCATTTTTCTCAAACATATCCTCCATAATTTACCGTTTCTGTTGGTGACACGGTACAGACCATTATCCTTTGATTGACACCTAATTTGGCCAACCTAAATCGTCCTAGGGGTTACTGATAGGAGGGATATCCAACCAAGTGTCTGAGACACGTAAATGGTCACGCCCACCTCCGACCGCTGCTGTCTGATTAGCCATAGATTATCATAGATTAGATTAGCATTAGCATTAGCCATAGTCTGTGCACAAGGTCCTAAAGATGGCAACAACGACAAAAAATTCACGTGACTGACATTGGACATTAGCCTACAATGTTAGCCTGTCTGGGACGAGCAAGAGTCACTGAGTAGTGAAAATGTGGCATACGGAGTGTTATTGCAACGGAATAGCTTTGAGTCAGCACGGTGCGACAGACAAGGTAGGAGCAAAAACGTGGTATGGATTTTGTTTAACTATTCTCACAAAGATCAAGGGTAATGGAATGGATTTTAGTGACAGCGTGCTGAAAATGCCATTGTTTCCAGACGATAAAAATCGATGGGTCTGATATTTTTGGGCCTAAAAAATGGGTGGGTCTTGTCTCACTCACTTACAATGGCTCCGGCGCCCATGCTCTGTAGTTACCGTGCAAACACTGTCATCTTCTACTACACTGATTCACCAGTAAAACCCATGGAGTTGGATCAATGACAGTGAATTGACACACTGGTTTTTATATTTAGTTATTGATATATTTTGCTGAAAAAGTCACTTTTCTTCAGTTTTGTCTGTTTTTGATGTAATAAAAAAAGAAAAAAGAAAAGATGACAAAATGTATTACACACCAATTATTGGCATGTATTGATAGGATTAGTGACTCAACAGCTACTAAACAGTTTACATCAGTAGATGGTTTTGATCACTGGTGGATATTTGGGTCTTTATTGGTTAAGTGTTGGTTGTGTATTCTTTACATGGTGTGGATTTGTCCATAACGTCAGTCTGGTCTGTCTCCCAAAGGTATCGATGCTGACCTTGTTTCAGCACCTTGTTTGTTGCAGCTTCATTACATAAAAGCAACATTAGACATGAGGAAAACGGGTGTGACACCACTGCTTTCCAACATCTTTGTTTTCCCTGAACACATTGATACATACAAACTGGAGTTTTTAAAATCTGCGCTTTTGAAAGAGTTTTCTCTCAAAAACCAAAAAAATTTGAATTTTTGTGATCTAAAATAACATTTATATGTGGACGAGAAACCTAAACGGAGAGAAAAATATCTACATTATCCACATCAGTCTTCTAGGACTGTGATAAAACACCTCATAAAACAGTATACACACATTTTTCAAGCTGTCAGTCAGGGCTAGACTGACAGAAGCAGAAAATCAATCAAATCCTGGGATCTTATTTCCCCGTAGTACAACCAAACAAGACATCTAAAACCCTTTAAAAACAAAACTGTGATAAATGACTCTTAGAGCGACTTCACATCAACATGACAAATGTTCACTTGACAAGAAAACAGTGTCGCAGTCGAAGTCACTCTGACGACCATATTTGGTAGAACAGGACGCAAGAGAACGGGCCAGGAAATGCAAGCTGGCGTGTTACAGCTCAATCTGAAAACAATGACAGAGTCTGTGATAGGGTTTACACAGATGACAGAGAGGAAGGAAGCTCCAACAAAAGGATTTAGTAAAAGAATCCAGGTCCAGATGAGGACCTTCATTGTCTCACTGTAAAAAAAAAAAGTTAAAAATACAAGTGTGAATTTTAAAGACAAAGAGAGGAGTCGGCTGAGAGTGAGACTGAGAGGAAACCAGCCAGAGGAGGCAAGACTAGGAGGGTCCATGACAACTCCCTTTGGAAAAAGGAACTGTGTCTGTGTCAAAACAGATGGCAGCTGCTAAAGAAGATTAAGCTCCGTTACTGTCTCCAACTCCAGTTCACACTGATCAGTCTGCCATGCAAACACACACACACACCCAACTGTTGCTTATCAATCCACTGTGAAAGAACCCCAGCGATACTCAACCTCACACCCACTTGTTCCCATTTTCAGACAAAGAGGACAGCTGGGACTGGGACCAGGACAAGGGTCCTGTCTCTAAACCGAGACCAGTCCAGACCCAATTCTGTGTCACTGACAAAGGACTGAAAAATAAAAATGATTTAAATACAAGTCCATTCAGTCTGAGCAAAGATATGCAGTGTTTCCAACTCCTCAGAACTGAAAGTATGCATTGTCTGTCCTAGAAGTTTCTAAATGACGTCATCATCTAATCTGAATAATTGGAAATGTGCATGTAATTATAATGAACAGTGTAGGAGAGGAAGAACATTGTGTCAGAGACAAAAGTGAATATAAAAACACCTTAAATATGTTTAGAACTCCAAATGAACTATACTCTGTCAGTTCTTGTTTTTTTTTTGTTTGTTTTTTTAATGTCTCAATTCCAACCCTCCTCGTTTATCTGGAATTGGGGACCGGCCACAGTCACCCAAAGGAGACACTCTGGAGGAGTTACTTAGGTTAGCTTTTTATTTATTTTTTTGTTTGTCTGTTGTTTAGTTTTCAGCTTAATTGTCTTCAGTTTGGTTTGGTTTTTAGTCTTACAGTCCACTTAGGAGACTGCAACAAGTCATAGTAAAACATGAACATTTATAATCACAACATTTTTAATTTTCAATAAAAAAAATTCAATTTAAATATTTTCATTAACAATCTAAATGGACAAAAAAAAGACAATAGAGAACACTGTCAATATCAATGGGAGTGACTTATATTCAGTGTATGGATTTGTTTTAGACAAAGAGTCTCCAAAAGTCTCCAATAACATGAGAAAGTTGATAGATTTGTCACTAGTTGCTTGTTTGATAAAGAGACTCTAGAGGGGTCTGAAAAATCACTAAATATATCAACAAAGTGGATGAGTTGGAGACCCTGTCTTTTGCAGCTAGGCAGACAGACGGAGTGTTTTTCTACTGTTCTGCAGTATTTAGCTAAAAGCTTAAAGGGTGCCTGTGGTGAATTTTCATCGCTAACTATTTCAAAAGATCACGTATAATACTAGCGTCATAGCCTGTTGTCAAGTACACAGGAATATTAAGTCACTTCTCCATCAGTCAGACATGGTCAGCGACCTTTTGCCTCCTTCACGGGCTGTTCCAGCACCGGTAGTGACACAGTAACATTGTTATGTCCAATTACCTGGGCTGTGATGGACTGGTCACTGACCCCGTGCAACAGACACCTGTTTAATATGACACATTATCGACCAGTGCTGGGTCATGTGTCTAGGCAGAGCCTACAGCTGCACAAACAACAAACGTGAACTTGTGCTTTCCACTCAATCTCACTCGCTGACTGCTGCTTGTTTACTGGCACTCCATCACCCAGAAACAACAATGGTACGTCACTTACATCCAGCAACGGCTGGGCTCATAGGTTCTGCCCCCACCCGTAATTCATGTAATAAAAAGGTCCAGTGTGGCGCATTTATGGTGATTTTTTACTGAATTTGTGCCTCGCTTACTTATATGTAATACACGTAAACATGACAAGTACAGGCACACTTTAAAAGTAGAGCTCAAATTTGAATTCTGTTGACTTCTTCAATGCTTCACATTTCTTTGACCTATTTTATATTTTCTAAAGTATTGTAAGGATATATATAAATATTCTACAAAATTACTACATTTTAATCAAATACTAAAAAGCCATCACATCAGCTGAACCCTCCATAAACCCGGTGAAACCCTTTGATTAAAATGTCTTTGGGTCACTCTTGTTAATTTCATTACAGAAAAAAACAATCAGCTTAATGTTTTTTCAAAATCTTCTCAGTGAATGTACTAAATTTTATCTTGTTTTGAAGTTTTTTTATGACCCTCATACAAGTATTAACTTCACCACTGTACTTTATGTGACCTCATGCTGATGTGTATTTCATTCAGGTTTGGAGTGTGTTAATGTTTGAGAATTGTTTGGGCACCAGGTAGTTGTCTTACCAGATGCACCACATGTGTATTTCTATTTTATTCTTTAGCGTCTTAACATCCATCAAGTGTAGTTTAGGTTGGGTTTCTCTTACACTTATTCTATTTTAAGGGTTTGGGGTTAACGTTTTCAGGGTTTGATGAAAAGAATGAATGTAAATGGATTAACTTTGATGAGTTAAATAAGTCCACTAAAGCACCTTGCACCGTGTTGTACAGTGTGAATAGATATGGATATCAAAGAACACAATGAATTATGGGAAAAAAACTCCAGAGACACAGGAAAAGTGACTTCATCAGTTGGTTGGTTTATTCATCATTAGCAATGACACCAAATGTACTACTGTTTTCACTTGCTATCATAGGAGATGCATTTTGAATTGTAAACAGTGAAAATGATAAAATGCATTTCAGAAAAACTCCTTACAAGCAGTGTATGACCAGGGGAAAAGGACGGACGGAGCCCGCCCTTGTTCACCTTTTGGGTTTTTAAACAATACATGTCATCTTATAGTTCTGAGTCTCTCATATTTACATCGGTACAACTGGGTCCCACGTTTCTCATCAGCAGAGACCTATCGGTTTTTGTTTGTTTTTAATGTGTTATCACATAATTTTCTTTAAGAATTATATTTACAACCATAATGGCGCCCCCCTCCAGCTGCCTGCTGCCAGTGGGGGATCACATACAGTTAGAATCGTTTGCTTAAAATTCATTAAACTACTTACGGTTCTTGAAAGTTTACGTCGTAACTCAACCTTATAGCTCTAAGTTTGTTTGTTTTTTCTCTTAACAAATAAAGTTAATACAGAGCTAAAGCCGTTTTTCTTTTTTTCCCCATAAAAATTCATAATTATCCAAATAAATGAACAAACTACAAATAATATTAAAATAAAATACAAATTAAAAAAACAAACAAATATTGCACTTAAAGTTCAGGACAGCATTGGACCTGTTTGGTGGTTAAGAGGGAAATGAGAGCTTTTAGCTGAGTGCTTTGGAGGAGAAGAGGAGGTGAGAAGCATCCAGCGAGTTATCGTCTAAATAAATAGGCAAAACCTTTATACAACATTTTTTTTAAACTCAGACCATGAAATGAGCATTGCTCAGTAGAACTATGGGTGTTGCTTTGACCCTAACACAGATAGAAAAACAGTGAATGTGTACAAAAATTGTAACAGAAGAGAAACCAAGCTGGGAACCTGTCCTGAGAATGCTTCCTTCATTAGTCCAGAATGAGCTACAATGTTAAAGGAAATGTGGTTTTGGCTGCGCGGAACATGTTTCTTTTCCACCTTAAACTTTCGTTCCTTGTTGTAAACAGTCTTTGGAGACAGCAGGAAGCCAGACGGGTTTTTTTTCCTCTCTTTCGTTCCACCTCTGGGTTTGAATGTGACTCTTTTAACTGCGATGGCGACACATGTCTGTGTTTCATCCCAGCTCTGGTCCGTCCGTCCATCCGTCCATTGTTTATACATGAGTGTTCTCCGTCTGTGTCCCGTCTCCATCTCTGTCATTTTTGTCCAACATTCACAGTAAATTTCCACAGTCAGAACATGATAAAACGGTGAGAACCGTTTACAGAAGCTTTGGAGAGGATGCGGGGTGATGTGTTTATACTCAGACGTGGTCGTCTCAAACGCTTTGACCTCTCCGTTAACTTAGTTTGGAGTCTGATGGAAAAATGCAAAGAGTATAAGGAAAGAAAAGGACTTCTGCGTCGTACCGGCAGCTTTGAAGTGGCTTCAAAGAGAACATTGTGGAGGAAAGGAGGGGATTTAAAAGGAATAGAAACAGGGGGAAAAAAGTGACAAAACAGTACCGGACTGTCTTCACGTCTGCAGGGTTTTTTTTGGAGAAACCCCTCCTTTTCTCCAGTACAACTGGACAAAAAACACAAACGTCAAACAAATGTCTTTTTTTTTCTGACAAGACACTTGATACTTAAAACAAAACAAAAAAAATGCAACAGTGATCAGACAAGCATCCAGCTCCTGCACCAGCCCCTCTCATAAATGGGCCTGGGTCCGTCCGTCCATCCGTCCATCCGTCCATCCATCCATCCATCCATGCATCTGGGATAAAACTACATTCCTTTGCAGTGCCATAGCTTTGCTGCGTCCTTACACACCATAACTACAAATCAAAACTCATAGTGGACAGGATGACACACACAAAATTATAAAAAAATAAAATTAAAAAAAAGGCAAACATAGAACCTCGCGTCCCCCCCCCACCCCCACTCTACTTTTTTTTTTCAAGTCTGCCCATTTTTTTCTTTGCGTCATGTCTCCTGGTGTGTGTTTGTTTGTTTTATGACGAAGATGAAGTCGAGGTGGAGCTTTGTTTTTTTTGGTTGATTAAGTCCAAGTAGAGTTCAGAGCGCAGGAAGCGGGGGTATGAGTCCTTCTCCATCAGCCCGTATATCCGCCTCTGTGCTAGGTCGAAGCAGGACCGCGTCACATTCTGCAGGTTGTCTTTAGTGTGATCTCTGGTGTACGAGTCCAGGTTGACCTGCGGAGGACGGAGATGTGACGTCAGAGGGGGCCATGCATTTTGACAAAAAAAAAGGAATGGAAATGGATTATTCTCTGGAGTTATGCTGGTGTTCTTTTACGCTCTCACTCACCTCTTTACATGACTGGATGGCGATGTACTCTGCAAAGACTTTCTTGGCTTTCGAGGCCATCTTGGATTGCGACTTTATCTTCTTGTATTCTTCACATGCGAGCCAGAATTCCAGATTCTCCTCGCTGAACTCTGTGCGCAGGAAAGCTCTGAATGCTGCCAGACCATCTGAAGGGGAGCAGGGATGGGGTAAACAAGAAGAGAGATGACTATAGTGCCATGGCAACCCCATAACTGATGCGCTCCTTGGAGTTTTTGCTCCCAAAATAGCTCTGGCCCTTTTGAGTCATGTGGTTGGAATTAAGTGAGACACAAAAACCCTGAAAAAACCACAGCAAATATTCAAGGCCTTGACATCCTTTAGGTGACATCACCCTGTGACCCACTACTTCTGTAACTATTCAGTGTGACATGTATTCTCCGGCTAATGAAAGAACAAAGAGGGGACTGCTTAAGTGTAGTGGAAATAAGAGGGTCCTCTGCTCTAAATCTGGAACTTTGGAATTTTTTTTTTTTTTAAGTTTCGGTTGAGTTAATGATTCTAGGAAGAAGGCTTCCAGAAGAAAGAATAGCAGGAACCTGCGTCCGCCCACTGCTCCCTTCTGCACCTTTTCCGTTCCCATGAATCACCCACGCTGATAAAGACAGAGCCAATCTGAGCCGTCATCTCTTACCTCACTTTACTGAGCACAAGTGAGGTAAGAGGTGAAACAGAGGAAATTAGAAGAGAGAGAATAGACAAGGGGGGGATGAAACTCAATCCGAAACAGATGTAGCACTGGCTTCTCCTCATCTGTGTGTGTTTTTAAATGATTTGGGGGGAAGAGTGGAAAATAAAAATAGAAACCCTCTTGCAGGTTGCCTGCTCTGGTCTGTCCCTCATTCTTCTGTTGTGAAGCTGCATTCTTTCTATGTCTTTTGGGATTAGAGGAAACTTGCTGAAAGCCAAATGCGGCAGTGTGTGTGTGTGTGTGTGTGTGTGTGTGTATAATCCATACATCAGTTGCATGCATGTTCCTCCCCCACCTGCTCCCTGTATGCCTATACGTAACCCCATGTCTAAGACTGCACTGCATCCAAAGCACATCAACTTCAAACATGATGACTTTTTCCTGTATTTATGGATGAAAGAAACAATGAGACATTGCAGTTACTTACATTTGTGTGCCAGCAGCTTATCAAGTGAGTCCCCCCATTTGAGCGCTTCCTCCGGGGTGGGCCTGCAGATAAAAGCAGAGCGGTTCTTTAACAAGCCCATCTCAGCCAGATTTCTCATTGTGTGACCCATCCGCAGAACTTGTGTCTACGCTGAAGAGGCGACCGTGGAAGTAAATATGTCCCCACTCTTCAGTGTGTGTGTGCTGATCTTGTCCTCACATGCAGTTGTGACTGCCGGGTGGTTCTGTGAGCCATCAGTCTGTCTATCTGCCTCTCTGTGGTGGGGGGTAGCTCCTTTTATATGTCCACTGACTGCGACTGGGAAGGCGGGAGGGGCGGGGCTTGGGTCTGCCAATGGGGATGTGCTTTTGGGCTTAGAGACCTCCTCCCCCTCTGGGCTCTGTCTGCCCCCTGCTGCCTCTTCTGATTCTCCTCTAACATCATAATAAACACATTACTGGGGTAATCACTGGGATATCTCCCAGTTTCTACACCATCTGACATGTTTTTGTATTTATTTCCATGTGCTGCATTTCTAATTGCACCTTGTATACATCCTTTATTACTTTGTATATATCCTTTATATGTTGCACATTACTTGTATCTGTGGTGTAGAATTGGCCTTTTGTATGTTTTCAGTATTTCTTTGTAATTTTGTATATTTTGTGTATTTTTCAGTATACATTTTCAGTATAACTTGTGTGATAGTTTTTATATACAGTCTTTATTTTTGCACTTGAATAATCTGCTGCTAAACAGAATAGAGCTGCTAAACTGATTTTCATTGTTCAATAAAGATTTATTCTATACTTCTAATTCCTTATCCATTTGGATCACTGTGGATATTATGTGATGAGGGGTTCCAGTCTGATGTATTTGTTTTTATTTCCATATGCTGAATGTGCTAATATAAAGCTCTTATCTAAACCAAACATACTTAAGTGTTTAAGGAAATTGTTATTAGAATTTTTAGTACTGATGTATTCTAAGACTTTCAATATGTGTGCTTCCATAGCTTATTTAATGCTCATTTTGGATTTTTTTAAAAAATAAAATAAAAACCACATAATTATAATTACACACATATCATATTATCATATTGATAATGCTTGTCTGGAGTGTTTTTGTACTGTAACATACATTTTTTAAAGAAGTAATAAAGTATTCTGAATCTGAACCTGAAAATAGCAAAATACAAAACAAACAAAAAAACTTTGCACAGAACATTCTCACAATCAAGGTATTTTTAGTCTGTTTCAAAGAGAAGTGTTTTGTATATAAAGGAAGATGGAAACGCAGGAGTCTTTCCACATAAAGCACAAAAACTTTGTGGTAATATTTACTTGGGGGAAAACTATTATTATTATTGTTATTATTATTATTATTATTATTATTATTTTACTTTCTCCTAGACATGTATAAAATATGCTACAACTCATTCTAAAACAAACTGGACCTGTTTCATCCAGAACCACCTTTCAACACCACACAGCATCATTCATGGATACACTCATAATTATATAATAGAATATATAACTTGAAATCTTCTGTTTGTTTTTATAATTTTCAAAGTAATGGGAAATGGAGACACTTTTTCAAAATAAATCCAGACAAACACTTAACTGATAAACATACAGTCATGTGTAATGTAGCCCACATCACCACCTACTGACCACACAATGCAGCCTGGTTTATTTACTCTAAACTATTTTATGGAAATACACTGACTTTACATTTTATATTTTGCAACTGTCACAGTTTTGTTTCAAATTGGCCTAAAATTGTACGGAAATACAGCCATAGAGAGCACAGAAAAAGAGTTTCAGTATTACCTAAATATAGAGATGAATTGATTAATCGAATGGGGTGTATTAATAGAATTATTCAATTACAAAACAGTTGTATGTTAGTTCCATCTTCAGTTGTTCGTCGTTGGATCCAAATGTGTTGAAGACTGCAGTGACATATTGTTTGTAGATGTCATTGGACTTGTTTGTTATTGTTTATATCTATAGATATTTTTATACATACTTTTTTATTGTTGTTATTGTTGTTATTTCTATATAGATTTTTTAAACTGTATCCTTTTATACTGGTTGTTTCAGCTGTTTCTGGAAGAAAGGACAAGCTGTTTGTAAAGTCCTTTTCACATTTTTACTATTTTTCTTCACTTATTCAATAATCATTTGATCGAATTGAATCAAAGAATTGATAAATTAATCGATTGCAAAAATTAAAAAAAATTATGTTCTAAGTCTGTCACATTCACCAAAACTAGACATGAAAATTCACCTATCAAATGTATCTGCTTATAAAACTATTTAGTAAAGATAATTAAGAGATTAATTAGTAACTTGAGGATGAATAAGCTCCTTTTGTTCTAATCTAATCCAGACTGTTGGTCTTACTCACACATATACTTCATTCTATCATCGCCACGCGCCCAGTCTCAGCCCTGTCGCTGCCCACGTCTGTCTGTTCTAGACCAGGTCATCATCAGCTGTGGTTAAACCCGGAAAACAGGCTCACACATGCCCACAAGCACACGCTGCCAGGAAGTAGCCACTTACTTGACTGACTTCATAGACTTGTCTAACTTGCCGGCTGGGTTACTTCCTGGGGATTCATTCCTCCTCCGCAGGAACGCCAGCCGATTCTTCATGTCCTTGGCCCTGAGAGAGAAGGAGATAAGAAGGGGAAGGAGGAGATGACAGAGGTAATAGGTAGAAAGAAAAGGAGAGAGATCGAAGGAAACTGTTGAGCGTCCAGTCCAAAGTCCACAATCAAAACAATCCAATCCATGTTTTTCAGCTCTGTAAATCCAACTGAATTCAAACCCCCGAATGCCAGAAAAGATCAAAAGTAAATGCTGTGTTTTGTACATTTTCGTCTTCAGCCAGGTGTGTTGGTGTGGTCGGGGCAGGTTGTTCCAAAAGGCGGAAGTCCAGCTCCTTCCCCTCGTGTCAATCTAATCTCTCTAGCCGTCTTTGGTGTAGATGTGTCCCTGGCAGGTTCCTTGGCAGGGACTGAGCGAATGTGGCTGAGAACGAGGAGAGACACTCAATCCTCACTGCTCTGTTTCATCACACCATCCTCCATGTGTCTGGAGGGGACGCTGAGAGGCAGCGGGGCACACTGACCTCCTCAACTCCCCTGCACTAACACCCCAAACTGTCCTGACCGCCCACCTTAAAAAAAAAATAAAAAACACCACGGGACCACCCAAAGAAACTGCACATGCGCCAGGTGATCCACCAGCTCTCAAACCCCCCTGCGTTTCTACCGATGCTGCACATTCCCATAATCCCATGGTACATGTCCTGGCTTTTCCCAACCTGGATCATGTGCCGTCTCAATGGGATGTGACCTCACTCAACACCCATTTCCGGAGTCTCTGCTTTTGATTTCCACTGTGGATTGACTGACCTGCTAATAATGCAGTGGGGTGGTGTGGCCTAATCACTGTACGCCGTCCCACCACTGCCAACGGGCACCCTCAGGAGAGCCTGTACACCCCAAATTAAGAAACAGGACTTCCAGTTATAGGCACTTATCATTTCCACGCACAGGCACAGAGGAAATGTGTGTGTAGGGGTGTGTGTGTGTGTGGCAGGAGGTGACAGTGCACTCAGCTGCAGATTAGCACAAATACTGTACATGAATATACTGAGGCGGTGATGAATGAATGAATGAATGAATGAATGAATGAATGAATGAACGACCACACATGCATTTCAAAGAACCTGTGCCAGCTCATGCCAGCTGTTGGAAAACTCCCAGACTCCCCCCGTTTGAGTGTATGTATATGTCTGAGTGTGTGAAGCTAATTTATGCATGCGTAAATGTGCGGTGATCATGCTGCATTACTGCTGAGGTGAACAGAGAACACAGTCAGCTGTCTGATGTGAGTTTTTCCGACTGCTGCGGGACAGGAAAAGTAGTAACATGCCCTTACATATGGTACAGCATCAGTGCCTGGGCTGCTGGGAGGAGCAGCTGAATAGGTCCTTTACATCAGGATGAGTGTGCCTTTGTAGGTGCATTGATTTGAGTGAGTTTGGGTTTCTGGGGGTTGAGCTGTGAACGTTACTTTGGGTGACTCAGAACAGCTAAAGGCCTTTCCTTGAAAACATTTATAAGAGTCAGCATTTTAGAAATGAACTACCAAGTAAGTGAGTTAGAAAATGAATAGTCAACTAACACATTTTTTGTTTCTCATGAAAGAAACGCAGGCAAAACGCAAGAAACTAACCAATTAAAGACAACCAACAAACTTAAAACTTCAAATATACAGCATGTATAGTATAAAAACACACATTTATATGAACGTAATGCAGTGTATCCTCCTTATCCATAGAAACACCTAAACATCTAATAACATCACCAAGAGATGACTCATCCACTGTTGTAAAAAAAAAAGGAAAAAAGAAAAGAAAAGAAAAAACGGTCCTGTATGAAAACAGGCTCAAACCAGATGTTAAACTTCTGAACAAAAATGTAGGCCTCTTTTTTTTTTTTTCCTAAAACCCACAGGGTGCTTTAGTTCACCACCCCTTGTGAATAGTTCACACTTACCAGCCTGAAGGACATTATTACACAAATAAAAACTCTCTCACTGTTAAATAAACCCATAACATGAGAGTGGGATTTATTAGATCGTCCTATTTTTAGCCTGTACTCAAGGCAATTAGGTCTCTACCCGTGCATGTGTCGACTCGAAGGGAGCCTCTGTCTTGCCAGTGCATGCTAGGAGGAGAAGAAACATGGGTTTTGTAAAGATTGGAAAATGTTTCCTTGGCCTTACAACAGAGGTTTGATTATTTATGTGTGCTGTTAGGCAACTTTAAGAGCTGAGCCTGCATGCGGCCGATGTGACAATAATGTCACGACTCCATTCACTTTAAAGAAAATGGATGTTTGTACTCTGCCACCATGTGGGTGTCACTGGAAACTGCAAAGGGAAACAATAAATAGTGCATGTTCAACTCTGCAGCAGCACCAGAAACTGCTTGCAAAGCATTCTTTTACTAATAGCTGGTGTCAACGCTGTCAACACTGGAAATATGTGAAGCTTACATAATCTTATGATTTATGTTCCCACTTATTACAGTAACTATACAGCACCACAGCCATTCTGGAAAACAAGAGGTTTTTTTCTGTATATTCCAGTACCGCTGCAAAGCATTTCATGTAGCGGAGGTGAGGTGTGAGGTTTCCAGAGAGCGTATAGGGGATAAAGGGGGTGGTTCCTCCATGGTGATTCACCTGTTACTGCTATAAATGATCCTGGATCTGCTGGAGTGTACAGCCGCTTTAACACCATCTCCTGCCCTCAAAGGACACATTCTTCTACATTTGGCTCTACTTAACTAAAAGTCATCGCATAATCACAAGGTAAAACAGTACATATTAGCTGAAACCCTTGACTCACATTAATTTTAATTTAACCTTTATTTAACCAGGAAGTCCGATAAGTTTTATTGTCTTTTTCAAGAGGGGACTCAGCAAAGACGACATACCGTAACATAGAGAGATGCAGCGCAGAGCTAAAGATGGAACGATGGATTGGATTCACTGTTAAAATTGGTGCAAAAATTCAGTTTTTTGTGCTCAGGCTATCAACTGGAATTACTGAGTTTTAGGGCTGCAATTAATGACTATTTCAATAGTCAACTAGTTGAACGTCAATTCAGTATTTGATATTCAACAAATATTGCAAGCTGCAAATTTTTATTTTTATTTTTTCCCCCTTAAACAGAAGTGCATTTTGTGCATAACATTTACAGTGCGTAACAAAGGTTATCAAACAAACAACTAAATACTTAGGAGTTGCTATTAGAAATAAAATAAACATTTTTCCTTAAACAAAAGTGAATGTCACTAACAACCTGTCGACTACTAAATTAATTTTGTCATTGACCATTTGTCAACTAGCCGACTAGTGGTTGCAGCCTTACTGACTTTAAGGGAAAACAGCTCAGAAAATAATAACTGCACCAACAATCACCTAGATTTTATTATTGATGATTTTACTATACTGTCCTTTAACAATCCATTAAGGGTGAACTTCTTGACAAGGTGCATAGAAAGAAAAAGATGTAATTTTTTTAAAATGACCATTTAACAATAACAATAATAACTGTACAATCCTTGTATTAAAAAAAAAAACTATGTTTAACTGAATGCTTATCACCCTCCAGTGCTGATAACATCATACTTAGCATCCACCACACTCCTGAGTTATTGCATAGAATGACCCCTATTCTGAGCTTGACACATGCTCAGTAGAGGATTATCAAATTAGGATCATCTTTGATGTAACATGCTAGACCCCTCAGAAAATCGTGCTCCACTTCCTCTCAGGCTAACTATTTAGAGAACTGCATATGTGAGCAGGAAGGGCACAATACAAATGAAGTTTGTGTTTCCTTTGCGCCTGCACAGGACTGAGACATCGGCACTCCAGCAGAGGAGTGTGAGGTCTTCAGCTCCACAATTATCTGCAGGTTTCCGTACTCTTTATTTCTTTATTCCCACTTTGCTTGGCTCACATTAGACGCATTAATAGCACCCCGACGGCTATTCCTGGTGTTCAGAAAAGTAGGCTGTACTCTCAGGGAAAGGCTTCTGAGAGCACATGGGGCGGCTGTAGACGCACAGACAGACAGACAGACAGACATCCTGCAGATCACAATGTACCATACAAGGCAAATCCACAGCCCCACATCATCCCTCTTTTTGTGTTGTGCTTCCCATAATGGAAGCAGTTCATCCTTTGTAAAAACCTGACCTGGCCTAACAGGGGGGCTTCGAACTTCAGCTCACAAGAAAAGCAACATCACAACATATTTTCATTCCCTCAACCTCCAACTGACCGCTTAGAAAATGCTGTATATCTGTGAAAGGAATATAGGACACAAACTCCCAATAACACTGCTAGTGTGTGTTTATCCTTCTATCAATATAATAATATGTCAAGTGTCATATCAGTGTAACACATAACACATTAAATAACATTCACATAGCTTGAACTTTGTCCAAGAAGAAACTGGAACATTTTTTGAGTTTATCTTGTACTTCTTTATAGACAAAACTATAAAGACACAGGCCTCTGCGACATCTAAACAGCACTTCAGCGAGCAAGTCAATCTACAATATTCCTAGAAGAACAGTGAAAAAGGGAATTGTCCCAAATTTAGACTATAAATATAACACATGTCACATGCAGTCTTCCTTAATCAAGACCAAAAAAAAGAGCTCTATTTCTGAACAAACTCACCTTCCTAGCCACAAAGACCACATGAGCAGTCCTATTTCTGAAATCCAGGCTGCGCGTAATAAGAAAAAGAGACGGCCTCGAGTTAAGAGTTAAAAGCTACTTCCTCCAAAATAGTTTGCGCCCTTCAGGCTCATGAGGGATTCTCCCTCACTGCGACCGCCAAATGAGATCCACGTAGAGGTCAGATCACTTCCTAAGAGCTTGTTAACAACAGTTCCTGCAGGATGGAAAACAGCCCCCACCGATGCGTTCCTCGGCCTCCCCCTGTTGACTCTTTTTTTTTTGGCCAAATCCAAAAGTGCAGCCAAAACTCAAACAAACATACAGGTACGTCCACCGTGTCCCCCCCTTACCTTTCCAGGTACTTCTCAGAGAAATCAACCATAGTGTGGAACATGGGTGCAGGCCGGTGTACGCGTTTACTCGGTCTGCATGGAATTGTGACGGCATGTAAGCAGTGTTGGTGTTCAGGGCCCACGGGTTTGTTTGACAATCACATTCCTCTAACCCCTGAGAGGCTCTGGGGCAGCGTTATATAGTCCTGGGGGTCTGGAAAGGGCGGACCCTGGACTCGCCCAATCATTGCAGCGTGTTTAGAGAGGAAAGATTCCTTCCACTGGGGCCTGGACAGGTTGGAAATTTATGGGGTAATTATGGTGAGTGGAGATGACAGTTTTGTACTTAACAAACTAACAGACTTAAAGGTCCAGTAGAAGATTTAGTGGGATTTAGGAAGATGTTACTGCAGGAATGGAATACAATATGCAGAACAACGCTTTTATGTGTTTATAAAGACCCAGTGCTATTTCTGTGGGAGCTCCTAAATTAATTTTTCTTTTTATTTAACATTTCTTAAGCAATTTATAACCATTTATTATAATATTATCCTCTGTATTTTTCCTTTTTCAGTGAATATTTTGTATTTTTGATGATCATGTAGATGTTCATTAAAGCTCAGAGTAAATCGTTAGCCTCATAGCATAATTGCTTAAGTCATACACAATATGGACAAAAGTATTGGGACATGTTGAATTCAAGTGTTTCTTTTTTAACAGGGGCCTGGGATACAAAACAATAATGACAAATGTCATAATACAGTTTTATATTGTGATAAATATTATTAATATTGATGTTTATATGTTAAATCCTCATGAACAGGACATCTTACAGCTTGTAGCCATGATATGTCCCAATATTTTTGTCCATATAGTTTAGAAACATCAATATTTCCTTTTTAAGTTTAATGGGAGATTTTTCTTCCTGAGTGAGATGTGAAGAAAGTAGATGGTTAGTTGTGGTGGAAAATTATTATTTACAGTCAGAGCACAGAAAATATTTTAGATATTTAGAGGCAGAACATTTAAAGTTAGAATCATGGGTAACACAAAAAAATAAATAAATGTTGAGAAAAATTACTGTAAGTAAAAACCATCTCTAAGGCATTTTGGAAACAAAGATAACAATTTAAACACAACTAACCAGTGAATTGATATTTATCCGATTATTGTTTTGTATCCCAGACCCCTGTTAGAAAAGAAACACCTGAATTCAACATGTCCCAATACTTTTCTCCATATAGTTTATGACTCAGGCAATTATGCTGCAAGGCTAACAATATTCAACAGTTATTTATCAAAACAGAGAAAACTGAAGAAAAAGTGACTTTTTCAGCAAAGACATCATTAACTGAACATAAACCATAGAAACCATATGTATTTTGTCCATATAGACAACTTCTAGTATACGCACCTCTGTGTATTAGCAGTTGTCTAAAGGTTCACGGTTACATTCCAAGTAGACGACCTAGATGACTGAGAAACATGTTTAAATAGACATACACTAATTAGTCTCTGCTCCTTCAACCCACAACAGGGTCAGTAGATATTGTGTCTAACTACATGACCAACATTCTCCTTGGCCAACATTCATGTCACCCAAATGGGGCCTTCCTTATAAATCTTCAGTGCTGCCAGCATATACTAATTACAGGCCTTGGCACTGCTGGGGATGACACAGAGTCGGTAAAATATGCAGATAAAATGTTGCCCTCATATTTTTCTCCCTTTGGGTAAAAAATTGATCTGTAATACATACATTTTGGTGCATATTAGGCCACTGGACTAGTTTTAAATGTGTTATTGGTCTATGGTTTTACTGCTATAGCCACTGGATAGGAAAAAGCGAGCGGAGCTGGGTTCAGTGCTTGGGGAAGTGAAACACCTGGACAGACTAAACACAAAGGTGACCACGTAGCAGCAGAGGGCAGATGTAATGGAGACAATCCCAGGAAAACAGCTGTGCCTGAGCCAGAAAATGAGACGCGTGCTGAGCAATTGTGTAAAAAAAAAAAAAAAAAATACCTAAGAGAAAGAAAAGAGGAAGATGTGTAGGAAGTGAGAAAATGTGTAAAGCAGAGAAGTGAGAATGAAATGGTTGGGAAGTCAAGGACCAGACTGGTGTCTTTGTAGTTGTAAATGATGCATGAATAAAGAGGAAACAATTGAATTTGCTGTGCTGTGGCCAAGTACTTTGCAGCAGTCAAGAGAGGGACTGAAAAAGAGCCGACATAAAAAGAGCATTTATATCCAAGTAGTGTATTCACACCTCAGTGGAGAAAAGCACCAGTGGTGCTTATTAATTCAGTTTAACAGAAAACTCTCCGTAACTGTTAATACAGTAAAAGACAACATGTGAAATTCTGCTTAATTCTACCCGAGTCCCACATGCATGTTGGAGCGCCTTTAGCTTTGATTACAGGACACATTCACTACCACACCCTTTATGCCATACAATGTTTGTGCATTCATTTTAACCGATATCTTGTATTGATGATAGAGAGTCGGACCACTGTGGGAAGTCTTCTCCATCTGTAGGGATGGGGATGGAGAACCAGCTGTTGTAAAAAACTGGTTCCCAGTAGTTCAGTTCCTTGGAATTGTTAGTCTGTTTGCTTAAGGATTCTACTTATCAGTTCGGCGACGTCATTACATCAAATGTGTATTTACGTCACTTCTGTATTTTGGTTGGGAGCCCTCTAAAGTATAGTTGTACTTTACGGAAATACCTCCAACATGGAGAAACATTCAACTACAGCATCCAATTAAACTGCACCAATGGAACGTCTTTGATTGACTCCTTAGCAAGGGGGGGGGGGGCTCTGGAGGCGGAGCCTACTGGAAGACGTCCTCTGTCACAGCCGCTAACATTAAACTCCCCCAGGTTCTATTGATACTGTAAATGTTAGCACCATTTCACTGTGTCAACCTACTTTACTATTGTTTATGAATATCCTCCTAGACTTACATTTAGATGATGCCCCGGCTCAGAGGCTGCAGCAGGTAGATCTGAGGCTCCTTTAACTACACATATAGAACCCTTAATGAGGTTTGTTCCAATACAATGCAAAATGTTAGTGCATATTTGACATTAAAAAGTTAATGCAAATAAAGCCATTTATACTATATTCCCCTAATCCAATGAGAATCAATAAGAGAATCAATAAGGAATCAAACTGATAAGAGATATCAATAATGAAATCAGAATTGCTACATTCGTATCAATCCAAACTCCCTGTCTACCACATGCCAAAGCTTCTCAATGGGGTTCAGGTTGGGACTTTGTAGTGGTCATTCCATGTCTCATGCTCCCAGTGAGTTCAGTGAATCCTGGCATGGTCCAAACTTTATGGACAATGGATGTTAAAGACATGAGAAGCTACTCACTGCATCAGTTTGGGTTAAAGAACCTGTTGTAGCTGTCATGTATTAATCACAGCAGTTATAATCCAATGGAAGGATCTGAACTATTGGTGGAGTTTAATCCAAGTGCTGACTTTTTCTTGGCTAGGACGGTTCCCTGAGTCCATCATCACCACTTTAGGATTAGGTCTTTTAGTGTCAGTGTTTGACATGCAGGTTAAATGACACAGGATATAACTCCTTAGATGTCAAACACTGACGACATGGGCCAGGTGATGTTACTACATAATAATGCCTTAGAAGAAAGTGGAGGTTGGGGTGGTTAATGATAGAACTCCATGTTTATCGACTATTTATCTTTAGCTTTCCTCTCTTGTATTTCAGCCCCACCCCTGTCCTAACCCTGATCAATATGTTTTGAGGCTTAAACCTGGTTAAACAATGGCATGTGTAGAAGTCTTTCATGCCGAAAATCTGTGTCCTTTAAGGACTCAATATGTGAGTGGAGAGAGACTGTGTGGGTTTCTTTCATAAAAACACATACATAAAGTGATACAAAACATACACAAGGACCATAAATCACACCTCCTCTTCCAAAGATCAATAAAGCATCTAAAACGACATTGTCTGTTTCTTTTGCATGCTGAAAGGCAAAGAATATGAATCGATCAAATTGTCTGGGTTTTACAACTGCATCAACAACAGTATGGTCGACAAAAAGGCTAAACACACATCAGACACAAAACCAAAAAGAACACTGACATGACACAAGGAGCAACAAGGAAAGGATCACTGTGAATTACAAAGTAAAACTTCATGTTTCATCAAGCTCTGAAAATGAAAAGGATCAAGAGAGCAACAGAGGAAGGCTCACAAAAGAAAAAAGATAGGACAGTAAACAAAACAAAACAATACAAAATAATGATTATAATTATCCAAGTATGTGATTTATCTCTTGTCAACTTTAAATGTGCATAAAATACATAATATAATAAAAAACTGTAATGTAACATTTAGTTTTAATTGACTGTATAGGTGCTGCCATAGATTCCCTGCTGCACAACTCACTCAGACATAAGTCATGAGCAATAAATACATCTCATCCATGTACAGACCATATAGTATCAGTCTTCACCATCTAGGGGATGTAATTTAATTTTGTCCATGCTTAGTTATATAGAAAAACCTGAGATTCCAATCTATGGCGGCAGAATATTGCATCTGTAATTCCTCTGGGTTACGTAAAACCATATTGTGTTGAGATGTTTATTAGTAATTTTAGACAATATCGCTGAAATAGCGTAGGAAATGGCTGAAAAATACCAGAAATGAAAACAGCTATGGAAATGACAACATACTCATAAATAACTTCAGTCCAAGAAAAGAGAGAAACAAAGACTGCATGGTTAGGGTTAGTGGAACTGTTTGACCTGTGCAGAAGACTGGTCCACTCAATAAATACAGGTCACTTTCTTCATGGATGATACCGTGAGTCTTCATCAGCACAGCACACAACAAAAGTCAGAGCTTTTTAATGTGAAAACATACTATACTGGGAAGGCAGAGAAGACGAAGATGAACCTCTACAGAAGTCCATGAAACAACCAGACTGACCAATCAAACTATCATCTCCACCAACCTCATGATACTGGATGGAAGGAGGACAGGATGTGGGTCAAGGATCAATCCCTTCAGTTTTGGATTCATAACTAAAAACGGTACATCCAAAAAAGTTAAAATAAAAAAAAGACCAGTACCAACAGAGAAACCATGGGAAACATGGGTTATAATTTTAATAATATTGTCTGGCCTTGGTGGTGGTCTGCATTCTCTGATAGGCCTCTTCCACCAAATCAGTCCCTGTTCTTGAACTGGTTCTGTTCAGGATTCTGAGACCCTTGGTACCAGCTAGTGACCCCGTCCACTTTTTCACAGATTGAGTGCATGACTAGAATCAGAAATGCATCTCTAATGGAGGGTGTTTCACAAAATGTGGTAACATATGACCTCATCTGGCTCTACTTTTTTCTGTCTCAATCCCTCAGTTTTTTATTTTATTTATTTGTTTGTTTGAAACCAGTCTGCTTACTCATTCTTGACATTACTTTCCATTTTTTCCTTTGATTCAATTGATACAAAATGGCCTTAAAATCCTAGGTTTAGTCAGTAGTTTCCATTCTTTCTAACTAACACCTAAAACAGTACAAATTTCTGAATGGTTCAAAATTTGGTTGGTGAACCAGAACCAATTCTATCAACATGATTGTACTTGTAGTTTACTTCAAAATCATAAATATTAGATATGCAGATAGGAGCTCATGTTTGTTTACCCATTCTAACTGTTGTTTAGACTGGGTTTAAAATGGTTTTTCATTGTTTGCCCTTCTAACTCTCCTTAGCGTCTGCTCTTTGAATAGTCATCTGTAAAGGAGACTAATCCACTCAGTGCATCCTGTTTGATGTTATAATGATGAATGCATATGCAATATCTTGGATATAACGAGACTAACAGGGAATATAATTGACTAGTTATTGACTATAATGATACACATTCCCTTCACAATGACAATACTCCTCACATATATTCCAAACAACTACCACATTAAAAGGAAAAAAACAATCATCATCCATTAAACCCAGGACTCTAGTCCCTTGAGTGCTTGTTCTTTACCAGCCAATACAGCAGACTTGAAGCTATTTGCAACAGCGAACAAAAAAGCAAACTCTATACTGAGGGGGAAAAAAAAAAGCTGTGGAATCTTAATCACTTAATCTGCTGGTTAACTAAACAACAAGCCCAGATTGAGCAAAAGAATGGGCAGTTATCAGAACCAAGGACAGCCAGTGTGAGTGGTTTTACTGTCCTGAAGGCGTGAAATGTGCTTTCATGTTGATGAACGGGAGTGTGAAGAAGGCCCATTCAACAGCTGATGAATCGCTGAGGCGTCAATACACACATCTGACACAAACACACTTTTCACTCTTAACACACACCATACTTCCATGTGATTGGGGACACATTTGGCACCAAACACATCATTTACCAGTTAATTAAGTAAACAACAAGCAGTGTTAAATGATTGGCTTTAACATCAAAACGTAATGCAGGGTTCGAATCAGCAAAGGCAAAAAGGATAATAGATAATGATATTACATCACAGAGACACGATGATGAAAGCAAAAAGAAGAACTCAAGTTGACCTGAAACTAATCAGCTTGTCTGAGTGGAGAGTCAAAATCATGTGGGTTTGTCCTAATGTCTTTGAGCCACAGTCCCTTTGACATAAAGTGGGAGTAATTTTCAGTTAAGTCCCAAATGGGCAATTATCATTTACCATTCAGTTAGATGGAAGCAATAATCATCTCTTTATAAAGACCGCGTTAACCAGTGGGTGAGAACATTTTTACCTCTTCACTGTTTGTAAATGTTGATTAAATTTGCATTATAAAGACACCTCACACCTAACTTTACATCATTTCACACTGAACTTGTACATTTTTACATATTAAAGTGTAGTTTTTTCCTGCACAGTGACTAAATATTGACAGTCAGGAAAATGTCATGCTGTATGCTGAAGAAAAGTAGATAATGAGCATGAAAATGAACACAGAAAGTAAAGAAACAATGACAAAGACTGGGATTATATGAAGGGTTACTTACAGGTTCTTGGGTTTCTTCTTCTTTGTCCCTTCGGGGCTGACCTCGCAGCTACAGGGGGATCCGGAGCTGAGCTGAGGGGAGAGGAAGGAGAGCACACACTGCATCATCCACCCTCCACAGAGTAAGAAGGCCCCGTCACCTCATGGACAGACGGGGACTAACGTTTGCTTCAACAGCCAATGATGACCGAGTGTAAACTACGAGTCCTCAGGTAGGTAGGAGGGTTCCCAATGTAAGTCCACACAGGCCCGGCCCGTTCTGGTGTGAGTCTTTGTTGCATCAGACTGTGTATAACTGTGTACACGCAGCAGATGGTGTCTGTAAACAGTATGTGTATGGGTTTATAAGAAAGCCAGGAAAGTCTCCAAGAGCGAGAGTGTGTGAAAGACTACGTCTGTTGTTTCTGCTAGCCTCCAACTGTGCCCTAGGTTTGAAGTGTTAAGCCAAGACCTGTGGTTTCACATTACAGTCTCTGCCAACCCACCATTTCCATTGGTTAAGAGAAAATGGGAAGTTGCCTCAGGGTGGGGAGGGGGTCAATCTCCACTAATCTGATGGCCTGAGGCTGCCCTATTGTATGTGTGTGTGTGTGTGTGTGTGTGTGTGTGTGTGTGTGTGTGTGAGGAGGCTCTAAATAATAAGCCATTGTATTACAGGAACACTCAGCAGAGTTAGAAACAGTCCACAGCTGGTAACACATGGCATCTGTTCTTGTCTTTTCATGATGACAGGATCCAAATTGAGTTTCAGCCTTCAGTGTGTCAGGATAGGTTTGTGAATTGGAATCATTTTGGCTGTCCTTCATCTGTTCAAGGCTGTTGGACGCTCCACCCAAAACCTTGCTTCTGAAAATTACTCAACCCTGTAAGTTGGCTGTAAAATTTATAGTTTCCTCATTGAAGCTTAAACTCAGTCAGTCACAATGGTTACCCAGTGGTGGGAAAAAAATGAGCTTCCCAGAAACTAGAGCTAACCAATTTGAATCACAACTGCAATCACATATTGTATGTCTGATCTAAGAGAGGTGTGCTGTGTAAAACACAAGGAAGTCACTGAATGTTAAACTAGAGCTGAAATGATTAATCGAATTGATTAAAAAATTCCATTCCAATTTTCCTGAATCAAAGCTTTGTTTCCTTAATTTCGCTGTTGCTTAAGATTGGTTCCACTATTGTTTTCCACTGGAATCATGACGCACATAACAACAGGATCAACACACAGTTGTATGTTAGTTCCATCTTCAGTTGTTAATAAGTTGGATCCAAATGTGTTGAAGACTGTAGTGCAGATATTCTATCTATAGATATTTTTATGTTTTATGCTTTATTATTTTATATATTTTATATTTATTTTTGTTGTTATTGTTGTTATTTCTATATAGATATTTTTATATATCCTTTTATTTTTATACTTTTTGTAGTTGTTGTTTCAGCTGCAACAACAACTAATAAAGAATGTTGTTTGTCATTTTCAGACATGTCTGTTTCATATTTTTACAATTTTTTTCACCTATTCAAATAATTTTATAATAGAATTGAAGAAAATAATCCATAGATTAATCAATTACAAAACTAATCAAGAGCTACAGCTCTATTTTAAAAGTGTTTCTCTTTCTAGTTTACAACACTTTAACACATTCTACAATGACCATGTATCTCACCAACTGAAAATTAGCTTCTAATCACATTTGTAAATCACAGTCCACATCCACAATAGTCGCTTTCACCACAAAACTTCTTAAATGCTCAACATAATCCACTCTAGTACCAAAGTTGATAGTTCTTCCTTGTTGAAAAAACACCATGTTTTCTCTAAATCACTCATTCACCTGTTGACCAAATGTAACTGTACCACCCTTTCAATAGGGTGGCTCCCATCGGGCCTCCCCCATTACCAAATAAAAACTCACTCACTGCTGATTTACACAGAGTAAGTGTTAGTGGTAACTTCCTTATTTAAGCCGACCACAGCTGTAGTTGTCCGTCAAGACGTGACAAACATTTTTACAGTCAGCCTTAAAGCCTGCAGAGAGTTAGGGTTGAGCAAAGGTTACGACTCGACATGGACTATTTGTGATCACAGAAACTAGGGTAAACAGATAGACATGCATCCCATAAATGAGTTTACTTGAAATCTGTAGATGTTTGCATTCAATAAAGAGAAGTAATTTTATTTATTGATAAAGTCAGCCGTTACAGCAACAAATATGAGGTATAAAACATAGATGACTTTGTGTCATGTAAGAGGACTGGCAATCCGATAGCAGCTAAAACCAAGAGGATGGAGATTAGTCTTTCCTAAAATCATGTACTGATCAAAAAATTACCTCCAAGGAGGTTATACGAGGCTATACGATCACCCAAATTAAGTGTAATTGAAACTGATGCGTTTCCACTGCTGTTCCGTGTTAGCCCAGTACAGAAATATTAACCCTTTAGCCCCTAATGTGTCTGTTTTGCTCGTTCTGAATGTATGATTTAGTTTAAATATTCAATAAAATTCAATGGTTTGCTCAACAGGAAAATTTAAAAACATGCTGATAGAGTAGACCTTGTTTTTTCCGTAGACATCTGAGCATGCTCAGATTTAATAGTAATCAAAGGGTTAATGGTGAGAGATCTAGTTAAACTTTTGAAAAGCATCTATAGGGATTTTTATCTTGTTCTTTTATTGGTAATGATATGAAAAAAAAAATAAAATGAATGACAGCAAAGAGAAAGAAATTCCATCCAACATTTGCATTAAAGAGCACAGGAAGGTACTTCCTATGCTCAGGTTATCCATAAATAAGACTGAAGAATCAAAGCTATGTTTACAATATCCTCACAGGCTGCGACAGTACAGAAACTCATCTACATCTCATCTACAGCCCCATACTGTATGAAGTATGCACTGATGTATGTTATGTAGGAGCTCCCTAAAAATATCTGCAGTGCAAGAACAAAATATTTTTAGAGCTGCTGTTTGATGGCTACAAAGACTTGTCAAACTGTACAGTGAGTGGTTGTCTACATTTGTTTTCCATGACGTTCAGTAGGCTTGGTACATACTGTATTTGCAGGCTAATGTAGTTATTTTAAGCATCTGGAGACCTAAATACACAATAGGTTTTTAACTATGTAACTTATTCACCTTTAGATACAGTTAAGGTATGTATTGTACATAATTGTCACTTATTAGTCTGTTATTAGACTATATTTAAGGTTAAGACTACTTAGCACCGTTAACCCATAAAGACCCAAACATCCACCGGTGACCAAAACCATCTACTGATCTAAAATGTTTAATACCTGTTGATCC
>JAPQRQ010000005.1:46951366-46961810 GCA_037367365.1 Apogon talboti
CTGTCATTATATATATATATATATATATATATATATATATATATGTAATGTGTATTAGTCTATAGACCAGCACCTGATTGCATGTTGAGTTTGAGCTCTGTGCAAATTACTTCTGTTTTATTTCCAATGTTGTAAAACAAAAGTTATATTCATGAACAACAGATGCATTATCATCCAGCTCTTTTAGTCACATTTTCAGCTTGTGCATAAAAACTGTTCCACCTCTTAATGGTAAAACTTTTTTGGTCATATTTGTATTTGTTTTTTCAAATATTCACTGAATTAATACATAAAACAAACATAAATGATGAATGGAATTCTAAACAGTTGCATAAAGTTAAAGAATGGAAACATGCTTAAACTGGTGATTTTCTTGATATTTTATTGTGTTTTGTAAAATGTTTGTTTGGAAAGAAACCTGCTGTTTTACATGTAGATAATAACTAATGAGTAGTAATGATAAAGTGCAGTAACTGGGTAATAACAACGAGTAATAGTGAGTACGTTAAAACAGGGACTGGACCCTTAGGTGGGCCGGTTGTTTGACACCCCTGCATTAAAACCTTATTGGATATAAATGCCTGTGATCATTGCCGATAAACCTCTTAATGGATTTTCGGAACGCTTTACACCTCTTCACGTGCCAGTCCTGTGATGACGTTAGTCGCATGCTGGTTCATCCTGTACACATTCACACACCTGTTTGCCATCATGACTCCACGCACAACCCATTTCCACCCTGTGCTTTCCACCTCTATGTGTGTCCTTTACACAACACAGGAATGTAAGCCATCACATGAGCACCAATAAACAACCCCCCCACCCCCCAGTGTCTGGAAAGACAGCTGATATTTATGCAGATTTCAAACAAACATTCAGACCAGATAAACAAAATGTTTGGCCTGCTGAAGCCAAATGTACTGGGATAGAGCCACATGTGTTTGCTGTAACAACCCACGACATATGTGTTGGATACACCATATCGACAAAAAAACATTGGAACAAGATGGATAGTGAGATGTCTGGAAATTAGAGAGGATTTGTGGGATTTGACAGCAATGGATTGACTGGAAAAAACATGGTGCGGTTTAAGGCCATTTATGGCAGTCCTCTCATCACTTCATAATGGAAATGAACATTTTTCAGTCTCAGAAGCTCTTGTGTACCTTCAGACTATAAAACACATTAGAGGAAATCATTTAGTTACAACTGTCCTCTCCTTCCTTTACATATACATTATGAGGTTATTTAACCAGGTGAAATCCTCATTGACATTAATGAAATCATTCCTCAGCACCATAGATGCTCTTACAATGAAAAAGAAAACCACAATGAACAACCTTCAAACTCCACAAGTGAACTTATACAATAAAAAGAGAAGATCAAACTGTTTCCAGTGTGCACTTCGAAGCCATCACACTCACCAAGAGGACACGTTTCTATACAATAACTCACTCTCATCTGATGTTTAAACTCTGGTCATGAAGCGAATGTCACTTTGCACCTTCATCACTCTGAACATTACAGTTACAGTTTTTACTATTATTATTATTATTATTATTATTACTACTAATAATAATAATGTTATTGTTACGTTTACTTTTTTTTTCAATTTAACAAATTTTTATATTTTTATCTTCTTTTTCGTTTTTCTATTGTATTTGAGCCTCTTGTCTTGTGCAGCTGTACATTTGAATTTCCCCTTATCTTATCTAATCTTATCTTATTATTCTATCTATTTTCTAGAATAGACTTATAAAATAAAATAAAAGTAATGAAATTTGACACTTTCAGGTCCTTCTGTAAATGATTCTAGGAAGAAGAGACCGACTCTGACTATTCATTCAAAGTGCTAATTACATTGTTAAAATGGAAGCAGCAAAAGAAGAGATTTATAATTACTAACCAATGTTAGAGTCTGTGGACATGCAGAGGAGAGTTAGTAACAGCAGACAGAGTTACACGGTGAACGTGATTAACCTTTTTGTTGTTTTACTGATTGGTGTAATTGTGCTGTTACGGTGACTGCAGGACTGAAATATAAGCCAGTCATAGTTTATAGGGTCCAATCTGGGATGAATTAGTGCAGTGCAAAAATTGCAATGGAAATATGAACAATCAAGGATGTCAAAACTGTTTTAGTTCAGGGGCCATACAAACCAGTAAAATACTGACATAAAAACCTATAAATAATGACAACTCCAAATTTTTGTCTTTGTTTTAGTGTAGAAATTTTAACTGACATAAAAATGTTTACATTTGCAAACCACCCTTTGACAAAAAATGTGAATAATCTGAACAAATATGAAGAACATGAATTGTCTTACGAGAAGTAAGTGTAATATTACCAATATGCTGCCTGTTACTGTTCGTTGTGTGCATTTGTAGATCCACTGTGATCTGTAAGTTGTAATATGCATGCGTAAATGATAAGCTGAGGCAGAATACTGTTAAAATTGCACTTAGTTTTCTTAGAGTCTTTCATGGTTGTTACTGTTATTCACATTCTTTAAAAGATACTTTGTACATGTAAACATTTTCATTGTGTAATTTAACTTTTTTTATTGTTATTTTGCTGGTCCAGCCCGGTTTAGATATTAAAATGAGTTTGACACGCCTGTTCTACAGCAAAACACAACTTTTATAAACATGTCACTTTTTTGTTTTCAACTGCTGGATAAACATTGTGGATCAAGTCTGCTAACTGGAATTGTAAGAGTGTGATGAGCAACATGATGTAGAAATAACTAGGGGAAAAACACAGGAGTGACAGTTGAAGCTTTCTTCAGTTTACACAGCTGAAAAAAAAACTGACTTCCTGAAAATGGTCTCAATGTAATTCCTGGAGTCTTTTTTGAAAGGTGAGAAAGAGTATACTAACATGATGGAAGATGAGTTGAAGGACACACAATCGTCAAATAGAGAAAAAAAGTTTAGTCTTGTCTTTCACATAATTCAATAATATTTCGAGGAGTTTATCATTTTACAGATTATGGTTTTTATAGTTTTGAGGAAACTTTCTACCAAGCACTGAGGATGTGATAAAACTGAATACAAATAATAATAATAATAGGTGTTTTAATGAGTATTATTTCTGTTTAAGTGATAAAGAAGATTAAAGTAACACACTTAGTATAAATATGTATCATTACTGCTCCTTTCTCTTTTGTCTTTTCTATTATGACTTTACCTAGAAGGATTTTTTTTTCTTTTCTATTAAAAATATACCTGTCGTCCTGCTCTGTGTCTGTCTGTGTCTGGCTTTTCTTGTACTGATGAAAGGCCAAGTGAGAGGAAAAGGTGCAGAGCGGAAAGAAAGATTGAAAAAAGTCGGCGCTCGGTAGAGGATGAGTAAACACCGGCTGGCAAAAACTAGGAGAGATGGCAGACCAAAAGAGACGGAGGAGGTGGGCGGGCGGGGGGGTTATCATATATTATTTGTGCACTTCTGTCATGTTACAAGAAGCCAAAATTCTCCCTCTGGACCATATTATTATAAAAAAATAAGCCCAGAAATTAGCCATGGCTTTGAAAGATGTCATGAAATAAAGGCAGCAAAGGCTGGTTGATCAGTGTCATCTACAGCAGTGGTTTTAACTGGTCTGGGTTCAGGACCCACTGCCACCCCTCAATGACAAGCCATGACCCAAACTGATAACAGATGAACTCCTCAAATGTATTCAATAAAAAGATGCTGTGTTTTGAACCTGAGATAAAACAGAATATCACAGTATGAAAACACAGAAGACAAGTTTAATGATAAACCAAACTGACCAGCAGGTGATGATGATGAATATGGAAATATTCCCTTTAACACAAAATTAGGTACATTTTAACCAAAACTAAAAATGTGCACTCAGTTAAAAATTAAAATTGCATTGAGTCACTTATTTACAGAGCCCCTTTGGTGATATGTGAGGAAAAAAATATTAATGCATAGCCACGACTTCGTAATGCGCAGCCACGAGATAAGTAACGCGTGACCATGAGTTACTAATGCCCCATACTAAAAGCCCATGCTTTACTGCAAGTGTTTGAAGTATATCACGGTAGTTCATACCAAGGTGGAAATAAAATGAAATCAAATGGAGGTGTTCCGCATTGATAGGAGCATCAAATCGGTGTGCAATCTCGTAGGTGAATTGTCTTGTGGTCATGCATGAGTAGTAACTCGTGGCCATGAGGTAAGTAACGCGTAGCCACGCATTATTTTTTCTCTCTCATCACCAAAGGGGCTCCATATTTATTCAAGAGTTAAACATACTGAGGTTTGTGTACTCAGTGTAGGTAAAACCATATCTGATGTAGTTGTTGTCATACATGAGTTTTGCCATGATTTGAATAGAAACTTTTGGGTCTTCTTTCATGCTGTGTGAATTAGCGTTACAGCGTAGTACCGCCACCTACTGTTGGGGAATGTGAATGGGTCCATAAAAAATAAAGTGCAGGATTTGTTCCTTAACATTATTTTCTGCCCACACAAAGGCCTGCGACCCACTGGACACAGGTTTGCGACCCACTTTGGGGTCGTGACCCACCAGTTGAGACTCACTGATGTACATTATTCTACATGTGTGAGCTCATATAGCACCAGAGGCTGAATTTAACACACATGTTCTGCACCAGGAGATGAATACAGATGCACAAACCGGGAGGGGATATGATATGATCATTTTAAATAATGGAAACACAGCCCTCAGAGGAAATGTGTCCATGACGCCAATAGGTAGTAAAATTACCCTTGAATCTGCCAAGACCAATAGGCTCCAGCCCCGTCTGCTGCATTCCTCCCTCTGCGGCGCTCACACTTACTGCCATTTAAGGCTGCAGAGCAGCGCTGACAGGAGCTGCAGCAAGAGATGGATAGTGAACAGCTCTGCTTCTTATTTAGTGAGCGCTTGATTACCGCTGTCATTTGTGATCTGTCTTTCATTTAGCTTATCGGATACATGTGGAGCCCGGATATTAATGTTTTTGGTTTTTTTACTAATGCATTGTCCCTCCTTATGGTCATTATTACCATTATAACACACTGATACCTGTTTACACTAAAATAGGTGAACAGGTGCATAGGCATCGGTTTTATGGAAGATAGAGGGGTAACAAGGTTATTATAATCAAAGCACGTGAAGATGAATTAGAGCCGCAGCTATCAATTATTTATAATCTATTAATCTACCAATTATTTTCCTTGTTTCTGTTTGATTAAAAGATTATTTGAATAGGTGGCAAAATTAGTAAAAATGTGAAACAGACATGTCTAAAAATGACAAACAGCTTGTCCTTTATTCCAGAACCAGCTGAAATAATAACCACAAAAAGTATAAAAGTAAAAGGTTATATAAAAAATATCTATATAGAAAACAACAACAACAATAATATCAGTATAAAAGTATATATGAAATATCTATAGATATAAACAACAACAAAGTCCAATGACATGTACAAACAATATGTGCACTACAGTCTTCAACACATTTGGATCCAACTGACTAACAACTGAAGATGGAACTAACATACAACTGAAAAAATAAACAGATAAATATTTGTAATGTTTGTGTTAACGCTTAAAAGTTTAAAGGAGTAAGTGATGGTTCCAATGTAGAAAAGTGAACATATAGACAAATAAAAAGTTTGGGCTATGAAATACCTGATGCTCCCCCTGCTGGTCAAATGTTAACCATGCTCTGTCAAAATCTTAACGCTATGAAAAACTAGTTTAATTTAAAGAAATGACAGCAGAGATGTGTAAAACAGGATGTCTACACCAGACAGACCCTTATATTTAGGGTGTTTTTAAACCAAATTAAAACCTCTGTTATAGACAAACCACCCTTTTAGGCATAAGTCTGAAGTTATTGTAATATTTATATGCAGTTCTGTGCAGAGGCAGGTTTTATGTAGGAACAGAGTTACTATGACTGAACACAAGCACAAAGTTTCAAACAAAATGTTAGGTTCAGTATATTGAGTTGAGGATTTGGAACATCAGAAATGTGGTAAAGAAAAAAAAGAAAAAACAAAAAAACAAAAACAAAAAACAAATAACTTTATTAAAAATTGAATAAATCCTAATAGACAAACATGTTCAGCAAATTGAAATGAAAGACTCTTCAGTGCCCTCAGAGGCCTCATATTTATATGAGGGAATATATCATATATTAAAACTTTTCCATGGAAGAATTACTGGGACGTTGCAAATGATTCCATGAAGAAAACAAGACACAGTGAGGTTCCTCTATTTTTCAGTCCTCATTGGCCAAAGCCGAGAAAAGACTCAACTCCCTCATATGTGTTGCTGCACATCACAGGATGTGATGCATGCCTCCCTCTGTTGGACGACTGGAACAACTACCACCTGCACCAATGACACACTCACTGCACTCATCCTAAAGGCACTCTTCTATTCAAATACATATAAGACATTTTGTTGTGTTTCGTCTGCTCTGTCCTCTGTCTCTCCTTGTAAGTTTCTACAGGTTTGTCCACTTACTGGCCTCTAACCTGGGGTGTTTTCTAATGTGTCTCTACTTCTTTTTCCACTCACCATAACTGTTGGACACAGAAGGCTGTCCACTCGGACTTATTTTCATCATATAAAGCTGCAGTGCTTTAAAAGTGACATGATTTCTGCTTGACTCTGTGGCTCAACATAGCACTAGCTGCATGAAACAACACCAGGTCATAGTCTTTTAATTTGGACAGAGAGGAAAGAGCTGCAGAAGGTCTGTATTTTCAGCTGTGGTGTTTTTATCCCTGATTTCAGCTACTGTGGCTTTAAAGAGAGTATTTCTCTGAAGGTTTCTGCTGAGTTTGTCTCTAATATTGTAAAGTCTCAACCTCATTCCGCTAAACGCTTCAGGATAAATTTGTATTGTGATTTGGCACCATATACATAAGCTGGTTCTGGAATAAAGGACAAGTTGTCTGTCATTTACAGACATGTCTGTTTCACATTAAAATTTTTTTTGACCAATTCAAATAATTGTTTAATTGATTTGAAGACAATAATCAATAGATTAACTGATTACAAAAATAACTGATAGCTGCAGCTCTACATACATATACAACCTGTAAAATCTTCATTATCACACAATGAAAGAGTTTCGTTAAATAAATTAAATAAAATTTAAATTAAATAACGCATATCTTTGCAGTCTACATTAAGGCACAAGTGTACAAGTAAAATCACACATAATGAGGATTTTCTGGAGCTGGTCTAACTTTGTAAATGTGTTTTTTGGTTTGTTTTGTTGTCTTTTTTCTCCTTTAGTAGTTGTGTTTGTGTACATCTGCTTTTCCACTCCCTGTAAAAGTAACCTGGGTGTAATTACTGATAAACAGGTACCTGAAATCATGCATCAGGCAATGACTCCTATTCCACTTCAATAAGGACCTATATAAATGCAAATTCGGCTGAGAGCATTTTCTTGTGCGGTTCATATTTTAAAATCGTTTAGCAGCAAACAATGGTCAAAGGCTTGAAAGTATAAAAGTCTAAATGTATTTTTCATCTCTTGTTTCAGTGAAACTGTAGTTGCAGCAAATGGATCATTGTCATGCAATAGATTTACACTTTAAATAGTTATCAGTGTTCAGCCACAAGATTGTGATTGCAGTAAACGTCCTGATTCTGTTGTTTTAAAACCCATAACGGATTGACATTGAACTGGTCAAAAACACACCAATTAAGACAAGACAGTACTGAGTGCATGTGATCTATTCTACCACTTATTTGTATTATTCCCTCTTGTTTGCATCCTCTTTCTTTGCATGTATTAAGACTTGAATTAGAAGAGTGTTTAGTCAAGAAAACCCTTATTGTTGTATTTGGACTCAGTCTGTATGTCTGTCCGTCTTTCCTTCCACTGATAAAAATGCACTTGCTCAGTTTTACCACTTGATGTCACTCTTTTTGTACAAACTAAAAATAAATCCATCATTCAAACACCACAGATGGGATATTAAACATAGACATTATTCATCTTCATGACTATATTTGTCAATGAGAAACAAATGTGATGCTTTGAAACAGTGTTAATGTGTTTATTAGATTGCATTTTGTGAATGGTCATGATTGTTTTCTTCTTGTGTTTTTGTGTCTGACCTTACCTTTCGTCCAGAGAACAGCATGCACAGCTGATGCATGGAGCCTCCATTCTTGGTCAGCTCCTTCTTCAGGGTTTTGGGCGATGGGAGTGTCCAGCCGCCCTTGTGGTGCGCGCCTCCGGCTTCCAGGCAGTTGATGGCGTTGTCGGAGGTGAAGCATGGCGTGCGGGGGTCCTGCAGGAGGCTCCCCTCGCTGTGGGTGCGTCTGCGCAGGGAGTTCTGAACGCTGAGCCCCCCCGCTCCGTGCTTCTCACAGGTAGCACCCTCCACCATGCTGCGGCGTTTGCTGTCGGTCCGTTGCAGGTAGGCGTCATCACTGTCATCTTCATCCTCCTCCTCCTCGGACTCCTCGTCTTCATCTTCGTCGTATTCTTCTTCATCGGTGTTGGGTGAGGAAAGGGCGTCGGCGCTGAAGGAGCGATCCAGACGCAGTTCAGGAATCACAAATGAGGACGAGGACGAGGATGGGGGAGCGTTTGTGTCGGGAGGATCTGAGGCGTAGTCCTCGTCCGTGTTCAACACCACCAGGTTGAGGTTGGCCTCGATCTCATTCCGCTCCTCTTCCTCCTCCACTACTTCCTCTTTCACATCCCTCTCACTTCCTGCACTCTTTCTGCTGCTTCCACCATCCTCCTCCTCCTCCGTCTCATCCTCCTCTTCTTCTTCTCTCAGATTCTCCCCATCTCCATCTTTTCCTTCCCTCCATATTTCCATCTCATGGCCCTCCATGCTCTTGCAGTCCTCACCTTCTGTGGAAGGAGGTGGTGTGGGAGGCACCTTATGCCGCTCCTCAGATCCCATCAGACCCCCCAGGGGCAGGTAGACTTCATCCAGAGGACTGAGGGGCTCTGACGGGTGAGGACTTCCAAGGGTCGGGGGTTCCGAGGGGCTGGAGGGGTACAGGCTGCTTTCCTCACCCTCTGAGCTACGAGTCGGCAGGTGGAGGCACACACCTCCTCGATCTCCTCCAGCTCCACCAAGCTCACATGAAGGGGCGTCCACCTTAGGTTCCAACATCTACAGTTGAGAAACGACAGAAGAACAGAAGATGAAAAGATCACTGTTGGAATCATTAGCTGTGGAATTTGAAGAATGAATACTATGTTCCCTATGTGAGTCAAATGAGTTCTGCTGCTATGAGCAACACCACTCAAGCATTTGAACACATTTCATTTTCTTAAAAAGATCACTGTTATGCTATATGTCAGTGTGAAGGCTAACATAAAAATCACTTTAAATGTAGATTTATCAAGTGTTGGGTCTCATTAGGAGTTATTCCTGAATGCTTCCTGGATAAGACAAGATAAGATAAGATAAGATAAGATAAGATAAGATAAGATAAGATAAGATAAGATAAGATAAGATAAGATAAGATAAGGCTTTACTGTCATTGCACAATGATACTATGTATACAGTACAACGAATTTGGAGCACTGCCTCACCAGTGCAAGAGAGAAGGCACGCACCAATAAAAACAGAGCAAAATATACACAGAATAAGATCTACAATATGTCAATAAATCTGCATATGTGCTGATGGCCCACTGTCAAAAGAGGAGCAGCTTGTCAATCAATACATTCATTGATTAGTTCTAAACTGTTCCTGAAATACATGTGTAGCCAGCTATCGAACATTTCTTTTGACATACTGTACATGTCAAAATGAGGTAGGCTGTCTGTGACTGAAGACGGCATGAAGATGAAGATTGAAAAGTCCAATTAGGTAGGTGAGTGAGCTGCTGTACAGACCTGTCAATCATAGCATCAAAGCTTTTATTTGATCTGAGATCTGATTCACGGAGGTAAGATTTAAGCCAAGGTCCTTGTCCAAGGATAAAATGCATAACAGTTACTGCATTTACTTGGAATGTCCAGACAACTCCAGTGTTTTAGGATTGAGAAAACAGCCTTTTGGAGATGACAGATACCTGCCTCCACTGTCCCCTTGTTTGAGACGTCCCTGTCACTGGGTTGTTTTAGGAGAAAACCCACAGATCCTCCTTGACAACTTTGCTTTGCTTTGTTGCTGAAAGGGTCTATAGTGTAGCATGCTCATGTTATTTGAGTGAGGGGCTGAAAACCTCTGAATTACAAATGGAATTGAGGAAAAACAGCGATAGCTATAAACATGCAGTTTAACCTGCAAAGACCTAAACAGGCACCGGAGACCAAAACCATCTACTGATCTAAAGTGTTTAATACCTGTTTAACCACTAATCCTATCAATATATGTAAATAATTGGTGTAAAATATGGTTTGTCATCTTTTCATCTTTTCATGGTCATCAGATACGACCCATTTGGATGTTCAGAGGCTCTGTAGTTACCATGGAAACA
>JAPQRQ010000005.1:47010097-47025133 GCA_037367365.1 Apogon talboti
GTCTAGGTGGGGTTCTGACTTAGAGGCGTTCAGTCATTACTGCTAGTAATAATAGTGTATTTTTTTATATTTTTACGCTCATTCTCTTTTGCATGCCATTCTTAAATGCCACTTTGTTATGTTTGTTTTCATTTCGTAGTTAAATTACTCTATTTCTGTTTTTATACATCTTAAATTCTCTTTGTATTCAGTGTGGACTGAAAAGTAAGATTTTCATTGTTCAGGGAAACCTGTTTCTTTACTGCACTCATTACAATAAAACACTTTGAATCTATGATTTTTTTTTACAATTAAAACAGCTGCTGTTTCTTCATCAGAGTCCTGTGCTGATCAGTACACTGGGTGTAAAGATTTGGTCAATAGCGCAGAATTTTCTTGCATTGATTTTGTGAGTTAGCTTCCCTTAAGTGGCAGTTATCGGACAATGCAGCATGTGTAATTATACTGTGTGTTTAACTTGAAGTACTTAATTGACATTGATTTATAGGAGCAAACAACAACATAAACAATATTCATAATATACATTGTGTTACTGTGGAACATAATATGTGTGCTAGCAGCAAACAATAGTCAAATAGTTTTAAATGTTATCTAGGTCATCTTGTGCGTTATGTTTGGGCAAAGTTCACTCTACAGGAGCTCAAGAGATTACAGTCTATTCATATACAGACTGTGTTCAGAAACACATGTATCCGGAGTATTTTGAGTGAAACATATGGACAAAAATAAAGCCATACAGTCCATGCACTCGCATGCAAACACACAAACACACATAAATATGCAGACATGTAGAGTGAAAAGGGATGAAAGACTGCCAGGACTGCTTGTCTCTACTCTCTTTTATGTGCCGTTGGAATAGAGCTTAATGTACAACAGGTGTGCAGCTTCCACATACACCTACCTATTTATCTTAATTAATCTCCTTTCACATAAATGGAGGTGATCTGATGAAGATCAAAGATCATCTTTACTGTGCTGAGACAGTAAATTAAATGAACTAAATGACTGAAGAAAATAATGGAAATAGACTGAGGAATGTTGAAAAATCCTCTAAAAACATATACAGTGAATACATGAGACCTTCCCACTGCTGAACACTGTTTCAGATGGTATCAATCTAACTACCTGGGACATTTGCACAGCTTTCACAAAAGTTTCTTCCAATGGCAATTAAGGGAAGCTGACAAGAAAAGGTGTGAAAAATCACAGTGAGTTGATTTCCCAGGGCAATTCTAAAGACAGCCAAAGCATGCAGTAATCTCATTCACTGCTCCCTAGTAGCCAACCAATCACTGCAGTCAAAGTCCACTGAGCACTTTAATGTCAGTTACAGTGCAACCTCAGCAGCACTTTACACCTGCATGCTGATACATTGAGATTACAGATGTCAAAATTCATTCAACTGTGATTAACAACTGTTGTGATTCAGCAGAGACACATTTGTGTATCTTTAGGCTTAACATTAGGAATATAAAGGGACTGCGTTCACATTAATTGAATTTCCAATGCTCTGATATGTATAAGAGCCCTTCAGTGTAAAATACAGTTGTTGTGCTAACATATTATTCTGTGTTAGAACAACAACTGATGACTTGACTTGTTGGGATAACACAAAAATTCAAGTTAAAAGTACTAACTTGAAAATCCTTGTCTAACTAACTTAATAAATTCTGTTGACTTAACTTCAGTGACAGTTTAGGAGTGTGGGCGGAGTTAAGCCTGCGTCATCACATTTTGACAACGTAATGCCCAAATGCATCACAGACAGTTGGCAGGTGCCTTTTCAGGTCGTGAACTTATCATCACTCTTTTGAGCCTTGTTTTGAAGCTGGGAATACATTTTGTAAATGCACATTACACATTTATTTTTTTAGAAAGTGCCTCAAATGTATGAACGTCCATTGTTTCAAATTATGGGAGCAAAAAAGATTGTATTATTATTATTATTATTATTATTAATATTATTATCATTATTACATTTTCAATAATGTCTTGGTTTAGCAAGAGATAGTGATTTGTAAAGAAACGAAAAAATCACACAGCTAGACATAAAGGAAGAAGATTATGTATTTTAGACAGTCCAGACATGGTGGTGTGGTGGTAAGTGCAACCGTAAGTGGTGTCTAGTTTATTCAAAATAAGAAGATGCCTGGTTCGAGTTGGAGTCGATGATTTTAGTTGCTCAAACTCATTTATACGTATACTCTACGAAGGAAGCACTAGTTAGTCCAACTTAAAATACCTAGTTCTCTTTATTTGTTTTTTTAAGTGCAATGGGTTTGCATGTTTTTTTTGTAATGATAACTAATTGGATTTTACAGTGTTCTAGGATGACTTTAGGCTCACACAGCCAGGTCTATCTCCACAATAGTACTAGAGATAGGTCTGGCACCATCCACTACCACTCTGGGAAGGTCTGGGAAAGCTAGTTTGTATTTCTTTCAATGACTCATGCTTGTTTTGGGGAGCGCTAAGCACTGGACAGAGCAGGCAGAAGTTGTTTTGTTGGAACATTTGCTTGTGTGGAAGCGGGCTGTGGTATTACTAGAGCTGTAACTATTAATTATTTTTGTAATCGATTAATTCTTGATTCAATTCAATTAAACAATTACTTTAATGGGGGAAAATAGTAAAAATGTGAAACAGACATGCCTTGTCCTTCAACTTGTCTTTTATTCCAGAACCAACTAAAACAGCACCTACAAAAAGTATAAAAGTAAAACGATATATACCAAATATCTATACAGAAATAACAACAGTATAAAAGTATATATAAAAATATCTGTAGACATAAACAACAACAAACAAGTCCAATGACATCTACAAACAATATGTCACTGCAGTCTTCAACACATTTGGATCCAACTGACTAACAACTGAAGATGGAACTAACATACAACTGTGTGTTGATCCTGGCGTCATGTGCGTCACAATAAGCATTCGTGCGAAACACAACAGTGGAACCAGTGATTAGTGGCAGCAAAATTAAGGAAACAAAGCTTTGATTCAGGAAACTTCTAATTGAATATTTTGAATTTTTTAAAGGATTTGAGTCAATTAATTGATTAATTGTTTCAGCTCTAGCTATTACAATTATTTAATCCCCCCAAAAGACAACCCCACATAAAAAATAAATAAATAACAAAACATGTGAATCTATGCTAAAAGCTGCAGTTTCTCCTGCTCTTTTCATTTCTAATACAACATTTCTGTTTGATTTCTGTATTCAGTGGATTAAATACTTTAGGGAGAAGTGTAAAAGTTGTAACTTTGTTATACCAATACAAGGGAAATACATATAAAGGTAAGTTAACACACACTGCCTCGCTGCTCGTGTGTCTATAAGGGTGGTATGTTAAAGATGTGGAGTCGCTGCTGCCAGCCCTGCTTTACACTAACATCCCATTAATATGATATCAATAGGGTTTCATTTCATTGTAAATTTTGTTTCTACAAAAAGTGACAAGTTAAAACAGTTGTGTGGTTTCCATTCACCCTCAGAACAGCATCAAGATACAGAGAGTTCACTGAAATATCATTTTCATGTTGATGACACATTCAGACATAGTGTAGACATTGAGTGCAGTACAGTGAAATATGTCAGTATTAAACTCTGCTGGTACGGTGTCGATTTAACTATGAATCTGTCTATATTCACTGAAAGCTATTTACATTAAGGCGAGAAGAAGTATGTTTTCCATTTTCCATATTTCTATTTATAAGCAGCGCCTGATAAGCACATGTTCATTTGGCCTGTGGAATAAAATTAACCACCACAAGCAGATAAAATATAGAAAATGTTCTCAGAGACAGAAGGGGGAAACAGTTTAAGGGGGAAACTGAAATGAACAGTGTATTGTGTCAGAACAACTCAAAAAAGGATGTGTGTTAAATTATGGAACAGTCAAACAGAAGAAAAAACATAAATCAGGTTAAAGGAATAAATAACATACAATCCAGGACAGTAATAGAAGTGTTTGAAGGCATCTATCTGATTTGTTCTGTTCTTCAATTAAACTGTTGTTCTGTTGGGTTGTCCAATGAGTTGACCCTGATGCCTTCAGGCCAGTGCTACCATGCACCTCAGAGGAGAACCACTAGAAATTCAAAATCTTTTATTTCTTCAGCTGTCACACTTTTAAACTCAGACAGCAGCCATTTTATATGACTTTTTTATATGACTTTTATTCTGTCATTTGATTAATGTTAGGAGAACTAACAGGGTCTTTTAGACTGCAGCTCTATTTATTGTTGATTACTTAAGGTACCTATTTGTCGTCGTCTTCCTACGACCCATCTTATATTTGTATACTGATTTATGTTTGACACATTGCACTCTGTTTGTTGATTGCTGACTGATATCTGTGGTAAGCTGCAAATGAATTACCCGTATGGGATAAATAAAGTTTTCTATCTATTTATCTATCTATCTGAATGAGAAACAGGAAGTATTTAACACTATGCCACCAAAAAACAATATCTTGCAATATTTTGAGTTTTTTTTTTTTTTCTCCAAATGATCCACATTGAGGGCGGCATGGTGGTGCAGTGGTTAGCACTCGTGCCTCACAAGAAGGTCCTGGGTTCGATCCCAACACCAGTCGGTGGGGCCTTTCTGTGTGGAGTTTGCAGTTTCCCTGTGTCTGCGTGGGTTCTCTCCAGGTACTCCGGCTTCCTCCCACCATCGAAAAACATGCACTGATAGGTCAATTGGTTAATCTAAAATGGCCCATAGGTGTGAATGTGAGAGTGTTGTTTGTCTCTGTGTCAGCCCTGCAATGAACTGGCGACTTGTCGGGTGTACCCCGCCTTCGCTCTTAAGTAGCTGGGATAGGCTCCAAGCGACCCGAGTGAGGATTAAGCGGGTTCAGATGATGACTGACTGACTGATCCACATTGAGGTTCTAAATTAAAAAACCTTCAGCATGGATGGAAACACATCTAGTGTAATTCTAATTCCAACAGAGCCCATCCTCTGTGACCGCAGATCAGATATCAGACCAAATAAACAACCACAACTTATACAACTCAAAACATGGAACTTGGCAGATCACAACAGAGTTGAACCAAGAGTCAAGAGTTGGATTTGTCCAAGTAAATGTACAATACACAGGATCAAAAACATGCTTTTCTAACTAAACACAACCAAATCAATCCAGAACTAAACCTGATACTTCAGCAGCAAAGAGCAACTATTCAAATCCAGATGTACAACTCCTCAAAATGACAAAACTAAGTGAAAATCCATAACGATGAGGTGAGGGTTGCAGATAAGAGTGTGACGTTCAGAGAGCATCTGTGATGGATGAAATCTATGCACTCCCATGTGTTCATGTGTGACTCATGTTTGATCCTCGTATGAAAATGGAGGCGGTCCAAGATGTGGGTGTTGAGTATGAGGCCTACCTGTTCGAAATGCAGAATGGGAGGCTCCCTCCTGTAAAGCTGGAGCTGCTTGTCAATGTTGTCCTTCAGGCACTGACACACGCGGCGCTTCTGGTCTGCTGAGTATGCTTCCAGACTGAGCAGGCAGTCACACTTCTACAGACAGAGAGGAGAGGGAGGGGGACGAGGAGTGGTGGACCAACAGACAGCAGGCAGTTTAGTGGAAATTAAGAATGGATGTAAAAAATAAAAATAAAAAAGCAAGTCAATGTTTTATTTTTTTTTCTAATAATTCCCATCCTTGTGTGAGATTTAGTGAGATCTAGTGGTCAAGTTGCAGATTACAAAAAACTAAATACCCCTCCCTCCCCACCTACAGTGGCCACAAAAAAACCCCCAAAAAAACAAAGTTCCCAGTGATTTTTTTTAATCTATTCTGGGCTTTTTTATTAACGGGATTAGAAGTGAAAGGGTTAATCTATTGACTAAAATCGATTAAAAACAGTATTCGATTACAAATTTCCTGAATCAAAGCTTCGTTTCCTTAATTTTGCTACCGCTAAACATTGGTTCCACTGTTATGTTTCACACGGACGCTTATTGTGACGCACATGACGCCAGGATCAACACAAACAACATGAAGCATAGCTCAGAAGAGACGAGGTCAAAAAGGCAGAAAATGTCTATGTTCACTTTTCTACATTAGAACAATGACTTACTTCTTTAAACTTTTAATCTTTCACACGAACATTATAAATATTTGTCTTTATTTGTTTCAGTTGTATGTTAGTTCCATCTTCAGTTGTTAGTGAGTTGGATCCAAATTTGTTGAAGACTGCAATGACATATTGTTTGTAGAAGTCATTGGACTTGTTTGTTGTTTATATCTATAGATATTTGTATATATATATTTATGCTTTTGTTATTTCTATATAAATAATTTTTATATTTCATTTTACTTTTAGACCCAGTATGGAAAAGAAAGAAGGAGCAGTGGTCAGCAGTTGGTTTACATATAGATATAGCAGATAGTTGACAGTAGACCATTACCAACAGTTCACTAATGTTAATCAACTCCCATTCTAGATATAAATGACTCATTCTACAGTAAAGGAAACAACTGCTGTTATTTCACATCATTATATGGTAATAAAAAACTAATATGAATATAGTGTGTATGTTTCTGCAGTTAAATTACTCTAAATCTTACACACTAGACCTTAAAGTGCATCAGTAGTGTTCTTTGGTCTAGTGCATGAGCTGTAGTTACAGGCTGCATCTAACTGAATACACCTAAACTCACCCTGCCCCACAGTAGCTGAGAAAAACACAAAAAGCCCTCATGGAGGTTCTGTAGAAACATGTCAGCCCACTCCCTCTATAAACAGCTTATTAAATGGCATTTATTTTCAGATGATTTCACACTGAAAATGGAAACATAATTATGAATATTGTACTAATTCTGTAATTAAATCCTCCTAAACCTTGCACACTGAACCTTTAACATGCAAGTGTGTGTCCAGTTGATTAAAATGAACACAGCGTCCATATTTGACTCCGTTTCTGACCTTTTTGTACAGTAAGTGCTATCACTCTCATGCCTCATCTTAAACCCCTCTTTTTGCACTTCACATTCAGTTGTCATTTTAATTCACACAGCCCTCTGGGAAGCAAAACGCAAGCATTAGTGAAATTAGATAATGGACAGGGCCCACTTTAGGCAGAATTTGATACGCTGACAAAACGACTACGTGACCAATGGCAAGATGGTTCACCTCAAAGAGAAGAAATCAATACAGTTTTGCTGGGAAATAAATATTTGACAACTGCTGGTTAGTTAGAGATGGCAGAGCTTGGCTTAAAAGCTTTTTACTCAAAGATAAACACACACACACACACACATACACACAAACACATATACATATACATATATATATATATGCCCCTCAGCTGACTTTCTAGGACATCCGGCTCGATATCACCAATGTCAAAATTTAATCTTCATTGGACTGATGGCCTCATTTATGTGTTTGTAATTCTAGCAATGCTGTCAAAAATAATTGATATGTTACCAAAAACCCCATTTATAACAATTTTTGCTCAACATGCTAATCTAGAAACATCTTCCAAGCAGACAGTTCCAAAAAGGGAGAGCTAATGGGAAAATTAGTCCTAGGACACAAAGACTTGGTGCCAGTCCTTGTCATTGTAGTCCAGGAGATGACGGAATGCTGTGGTGTTTTTAAAGGCTGAGTGGCAATTACAAATTCTTAATTGGATTTTATTTCAGCACCACATGCCTCAGATTGTCATAGCACTCATTCAGTGAGGGACATAAGTATTGGACTTTTATCCAAACTCAGCTCCAATGCAGAAGTTCACATATCTATGCACATATGTAATGACAATAAAGGCATTGGGTATATTAACTGATGTGTATTTAACACTTTGTTTGCACTGGTAGCTTCATGACAAAGGGACAAGGAGGACCTCTGTCCAACACTGGCTTCCCATTTAAGAAATGTAATACCACTGATGGCCAGTAAATGCTGCTCCAAAAGGCCTGGTTCCTATACACATAAATTCAGCTTCTCTTCAAGTCAATAATTTTTTGTAGTTCTGTTGTAGAGTGTGTGTGTGTGTGTGTGTGTGTGTGTGTGTGTGTGTGTGTGTAGGGGGGGGTCGGGGGTGGTGCTAAATCACACAAACAAGACAACAACAATTTATTATGTTGTACAAATCTTTGATGACATTAAATGTTTTGTCATGTCAGTAAGTTAGCATTTAGCATTAGCATTTTTAACCCATTACTCCTCATGCTCCCGCATCTCCGCCCTTTTGTCACTCAAAAAAGCAAAAAAATAGTTCAACGGTCTATGGTTTCCTTGTCTCCTCACATTTCTTTCCTTGTCTCTTTAGTACGAGAATGTCTAAGAAATGAGGAAAGGATGTGAGAGAGGAAAATAGGGAGACAATTAAGGGAACTGGGATGTGCAACACTTTTCAAAATACATAATATTTTCCTACTGTCAAAATCAACATTTTGATATGATTAGATTTGCGTACCTTTATAATGTACTACTGATATGCGAAATTCACAGCTGAAAGGTCCATGAATGTCACAGTCATATTTCCTGTAAACTATAACATACTTGTTTGTTAATTTTTTCTCCTCATATTCCCATCTATCATGGTTGTTCTGCTTCTGGCAAAACATTTGTGCAAGACATTTTGGGGCTCAGACCAGTCTATAAATAGTTTTTGTTTTCCATTTGTTGTAAGTCATCAGAGACTGAGTGAAGTCCTCAGGCTTTTTCTTGACTTTCAATGCCCTGGTCAGTAGTGAATGATGCTAGTGTGGTCGCCGGCTGCCTGGCTTTTCTACGCATTTGCTCCTGTCTCTTGGGCATTCTGTCTATTTCTGTGTCACTCCATGTCCGGTTAAAGACGGGGATGATCCCACTGTTTCCTGATAATAGTACAAAGGGTTTGGTGTTAAAAGGCTTGTCCTTGTTACTGACAATGCAATGTAAAAGAAACATTAAGGGAGTTTCTAAAGCCTGCATTAATAGTAGAAGTGTTGAGTCAGTTTTACCTGAATGTAATATAAGATTTATTTCACAGCACATTTTTGTGTTTATGCAAAGTATTAAGAAGAAGTGGAAAATGAATGCTTTAACACACAAAACACACACACACACACACACACCTATAACCCCAAACAGAAATAAGTCAACCAAGGAAAAACACTTGAGGTATAATGAGCAGAGAAAGGAGACAAACTGGAGAAATCCAGCAAATGAACAAATAAATAGACAAAAACAAGAATGAAGAGGATACAGAGTCTGACCATTTATATAATCAAGCCGGACTGTTTTCAATTGGTCCTCTGGATGATGAAACAGTGACTTTTCCAGAGTGGACAGAAATCAATGTTAATGTTCTATGATATCCATCATTTGGACTGAATATAAGTCTATAAAAGGTGCAGCAGAACCATAACACACACACACACTCCCACACACACACGCACACACACACACACACACACACAGACACACCCTCACACACACACACAAACCTACTTCAGTATAAACAACCACCCATGGGTAAACACTTCTACCACTTTCGACCAGTGAAAGCTCATACTGTAATTCTCAGGTTACGTCTGGGTGAACACCCGAAGGATTACATGATATAGTCTTTGTTAGCCAAGGTCACTGAAAAATCTTTAAAAATCCAGTGAATAAAGTGGAAAATGTGTCACTGAATCTGTAACCTTCAGCTTCTGGAAAGTGCAGTGATAACCTAGACTGTGTTTCTAGCATGTTCTGGCTGAATTTTGCCATTTGTGTGTATCATAATAATCTGGAAAACAGAGGCATTTTAAAATCACTAACATCAGATCTGTGGAGAAAGGTCAATGTCGTCTGATCTGTGAGTCAGTCCACATCGTTCCAGGCTGAAATATTTTAGCAAGTGTTCATTTCATCTAGCACTATTGTTGAAGGCCAATGAAAAATGAATACCAATAGCGATGGAAAATTTTGTAATGGTTATATTTTCTCCCAAAGAATGTGAATAAACATCAACATTCATATTATTAATACTAATACTTCATCATGAGAAGTAAAGCTTTATGCATTTTTATTTGTATTACTTTATTGTACAAACTGTAATGTGGTAGACACAACTTAAAGATACAAATATGTTTTACAACTTAAACATTGCTTATTTTTCAAAATAAAAACTTTCAATTTTACATAATTATAAAATGACCTAAATACTTAAAGTGGGAGACCTCAAATACCTCAGATCCAGTGTTTTAATCACTGCTCTTGACTCTGTAGGACCACAGCCTGTCATATGTGGATTGTTAATGTGTTCATAGTGTTACAATCATAATACATATAACAGTGATGCAATGGCTTAAAATTTGTAAGAGATATGATATAAGAGCAAGTATTATATACAACTGGGGATTAAATTCAGATCCATCATTTCTAATGTTTGTGAAATGGGGGAATTTTTTTAGGTCAAAAGAAAAGGCATGTACTAGACATAGAGCTGTAGTATCAGAGAAACAAATATGTGAAGTAAAAATTTGGTAAAATTTTATTAGTTAATTTATTAATTGCTATCTTCTTAAGGGGAACTTGAGAAATCACATTAAACAACCATTTGAACTACAAAACAGCAAATTCTTTTAAGCTGCATCAAATCATATAGTGTTGGATCAAGTCACGCTGAATTACATCTCATTGCAATAGAAGGGAATCATATTGTATTACTGTTTTGCTTTATATGTACTGTATGTTTAACATATTGGATCGATATAAACTGCAAGGGGTAATTGATTATTTGTCATTTACTAAATTCATCAGCAACTATTCTGATATTCAGTAATCAGTCTGAGTGATTTTCAAGGGAAGAAATTATATATTTTCTGATTCTTGCTATATATATCTGAATATTTTCTGCTTTCTTTCCTCCTCTGTGACAATAATGTGAGTATATTTGGGTTTTGGATGAGACAAGATATTGGAAGATCTTGGGCACTGGAAACCCTTTTTCATCATTTTATGACATTTCCAATTAATAGATTAATTAATAAATTAATTGAGAAAGTAGCTGACAGATTAATCGTTAGTTGCAGCCCTAGACCGTTATGTGTATCTCATCTGCCTCCATGATGCAGATGCACATCTCTAGAAGGCACAGTTAAGACCGGTTTCCTCACAGTACATCCTGCACAACACGACCAATAGATAATTTGCTGTCTATTAAAGTTACAATCATTATTTCAGCTTTGCTACTGCATGGTGACATCGTATGGTCATGAAAAATTCATTTCATTGTGGAAATAAAACCCCCTTGAAAGACCAGAAATAAAAGCCAGTTTATGCAGTATAAGCACTAGTAACAATAAACAGTTCTATTATTCTGCAAAAATGAAACATCAGTCCAATGGAATCTAAAGGCAGCTAACCTTCAGTTTTGTAATAAAAGCACATATCATAGTTAACAGTGAGCCTGTTTACATAACCATAAAAGTCCGATAACTGGGAGTAACAAGTTCATTGTATTAATCAGATTTGACTCATTTACATGCTCTTTAGAAATGCGATAATCAACAAACCCTGGTTTAGACGTTCCAGTCCATTATCAGATTTCTTATATACATAGTGATGGTAGAATCAAACTCCCTGTTGTCTTCCACTCACATTTGGCTACGTCACTTCTGTTCTCTACAATTTTAACTGTGTTTATACATGCGCACACATAAAGAACTAAATAAATCAGATTAACCTGTATACATGCAGGAAGACATCGGAGTATTGGGGACAAATCCAGGCATGTTAATCTGATTTCTCGTAATCAGATTACTGCTGTTATCTGATAAAACATATCAGATTATGCTGTTTACATGGTCACTTAAATACCGTGATAACTCCAGAAATCAGATAATGATCAGAGTATCGTGTACATGTGAACAGGCTCACTGTTCACCACACACACAAGCCAATAATCCACATACATACGCTCTGCAACATTAGACAATGGTGCATTTTAAGCTTCCATGACTGATATAAACCTGTATGCAACCAGTTAATAGATGTCTTTGTATTTCCATTTTCTATATCCCATGAGTCTTAATTATTGGAAATGAGTAATCCTGTGAAAAAAATGACTTAGGTTTTCCATAAAACATTGCCTCATACAGACAGGTTTTTCTAGGCAACTCCCCACTGTCCCACATTAGAGAAATCTCATCTGCCATGGAGTAGTTCACAGTCCCGGTGGGATGCATGCACCTGCATTACACACACTCACACAAAACCACCAATAACCCTTCTTTACAATGTGGACACACTACCAGTGTCAGTTCACTATAAAAACAGCCTTTGCTACACGTTTACAAGATAGAGACATTCATAAAAAACTTCAACAATACATGAAGGAGCAGCTGGGACTCAGGTCCAGGTCTCAGATCCTGATTTGTCAGTCTGTTCACACAGTCTTTATGTGTAAACATGAAGCACATACTGCATTACATAAACCAATTACTGACATCATGTAAACGGAAAAGGAAAATTAAAAAAACATGACCTATATTAAGGTCCTTGTTACTGTCCTTGATTATACCAAGGACAATTACACACTGTTGTCCTTGGTGCATTCTGTGCAGTATCTATTCCTGCACATTATTGCATCTATTTTGACTACTTTTTTTCCATGTGTGCGTCATTGCATTACACCAGTTAAAATAATCATTCACGTCAGCAAATAAGTAAAATGTTGACAGCTGGTCACAGAGCACATATTTGAGGCAGGGATCGATTGGAGCCAGCTGGAGCCCTCTGCAAGGTTGGCACTGCAATAACTTTCACAGAGAACAACTTTCTTTTTGCTTCATCCAAATTTGAGCGGCTGCTTTGCTTTTGTGACGCTTGGCCTTTTGTTTGTGTGGAACAAAAGTAGCAATAGCTTCTAAAGTGGATTTTTCTTAATAAAATAAAAATGCATCATCTTCAGACTAAATCTGTTTTAACATTTGTAGTGTTTTGGGTTTAAAGATAGCTCAGTGGAATCTCCCAGAGTCTGTGGGGACTTTCATGTTGCTCCTTGGAATTTAACAACATCCGGTCAGTTACTCTTGTATATTATTTGTGTTCACTGGAACCCAACTATAAATCCATATGTCCTTACCAATTGATTATCTTCTAAAATGAGTGTTATTATGGGTAGGGGTTCCCTTTCTTGAGTTGTTACTTTAGTCTCCTTGCGTATATAAATCCACCCATCCAAGAGATAAACACCAGAGCTAATGAAAGAAAATTCAATGAATGGCCACTGGCCTTCCATGGAGTGGCTAAAAATACAGACAGCATTTCCCCTTAATCAGATTGATTAAAGTTGCTCCCCTGGTGAAGCCCTCCCCCTGAGCCATCTGGCAGATGAGTTTTCACCGTGTCACTGAATTGCTGTCAACACAGCTCACCTAAGCTGCTTCAACATTAGTTAGCATGGTTTCAGTGACAGCCAGTGGTCCTGATATGACACATGACAGCAGCATCCAGGGGCCTGTTTTCACAATACCTGCTGATCATTTCTAATGTATACACTCCTGAGCAAACTCTCAAGGCTGGGGAAAAAGATAACAGGAATTCGCATTTTGCAGTGGTGGATCGTAAACAGGTTGTAAGTAGAGCTTCAAAACACAAAAAGAGGAAACTGGAATAAGAGACAAAAAGAAGAGCATTGATTTTACATGCATTTTAACTCAAACAGGCGACACAAATCAAATTAAATACAGACATTAGGATAAACACTGGTGCTTAATAGAACTTCCCACTATCCCAGTCAATAATTCAACGTAGCATTGTCTACTCAAGATTTGTCTTGATCTTGATACAAGTCTTGACCCTATTTTTACCTGGTCTTATGTTGTTCTCAGATATAATTTTATTTCAAGCCCGCAGGTAGATCATGAAACTACTTGTCCATTGATTAGTTTGTTAAGCCTTACAGACATTCATCAAATGTTAGCTCCATATCACCCACCTATATAGATTCACTTGTTTGCCAGATAGTTGCCACTTTGCTAGCTGCACAAGCTAAAATTTAGTTTGAGCAACATTTACAGTGTGACATGTCAGGACATGTGGTGACATTGTTGCTCCCAGGCCTCATAAATGCCATGTAGTTAATGTAAAGTTATGCTCCTTCCATGAATGAAAATTATTTTTCATTAGATGCATCCTAGCCTTGCAGTATGAAATATTCATGCCAGTCTCTCTATGATCAAAAATGCGTCACAAGCAATAACACAAATGAATCCAAATAAAAGTTTGTGTCTTCTCAGGAATGGACAGATATGAGGTCACAGCTGGTCTGAGTTCATCCTTGAATCCAAATGAATATATGTACCAAATCTGGGGACATTTTGTCAAACTGTTCCTGAGTCCTGGGACTGACCAGACAGACAGACAGACAGATGAAACTTCCAAATGCAGTGCAATTGTCAGAAGCCTTTTTCCACGTTTAATAACCTGATACTAGTCGTTTTTGTCTATTTGCAAAATTGAGGGAGTTATGGTCAAAAATTGGGTATTTTGAAAATCATGACCTTGAGTTTGACCTTTCAAGGCCATCAAACATCAACAAAATTGGTACCAAATGAAAGGCCATATGTAACTTCTTATAAGTCGATACCACAAAGTTAGCTGATATCCGTCTTAGTTTTCAAGATAGAAGCCATTTTCTGAATGCAAATTAGGCCCTTGGTAACTTTAGATGCCAATAACTCAAAATCTATACATATGCATGACAAATGAGGTGGGTAATGTATAGAGAATTTAATTTCCAATAATTTGGCATAAATTTGAAATCACTACGATGAACAGAATGGAAGTTATTAACGATAAACAAATTTTAGATATGGTACCATAACAACCGGAAGTCACGCATTCTACAGTTGTGAAACATGGGACATGAGAAGGGACTGATATTGCCCCCAGGGGTGCAAACGAGGGCGTAAGCCTTATGACGTCATGGTGCATACCATTGGATGCAGAATGGAATCTATCTATCTATCTATCTATCTATCTATCTATCTATCTATCTATCTATCTATCTATCTATCTATCT